>JAQZBX010075050.1:0-14658 GCA_029593785.1 Cabassous unicinctus
AAAAAAAAAAAAAAAAAAAATCTTCTAACAAAGAAAATCCAGGACCAGATGGCTTCCCAGGTGAATTCTATCATGCATTTCAAGAAGAATTAACACCAATCCTGTTTAAACTCTTACAAAAATATGAAAAGGAGGGAAAATTACCTAACACATTTTATGAAGCCAACATCACCCCAATATCAAAGCCAAATAAAGATACTACAAGAAAAGAAAATTACAGACCAATCTCTCTAATGAACATAGACACAAAAATTCTCAACAAAGTACTTGCAAATAGAATCCAACAGCTTATCAAAAGAAGTATACATCATGACTGTAGCAGTTTGATATTATTTATGAATTCCAAAAAAAAGATATTTATGTTTTTAAACTGGTCTGTTCCTCTGGGTGTGATACCTTTTGATTGTATTAGATTCAGCTGAGATGCCTTTGATTAAATTATGTTAAGATTAGGGCTTTGATTTGACCACGTCATTAGGGTGACTCAGTTTAAGTCCCCATCCCCTTTGTGGGCTGTATAAACAGACATTCAATCTAGGAGACACACAGAAATAGATACACAGAAGAAGATTCACAGCAATAGAGAGAGTTCTATAGACATGGTCGAGGAGAGAACTTGATCCTGGGGCCCCAGGGAGAGATGAGCCATTTGCCTGATAGTTTGCAGCTGAAGAGACCAGAGCCCTGAGCAGCTGAACCCAGAAAGAAATGAGCCCCGAGAAGAGAGGTGAACCCTATGCCAGCCTACAGCTGAGATCAGAAGAAGCTGAACCCACAGAACCTTAAGAGGGAAGAAGAAGGCTGAGCCCTCGCAGATGTCACCCACCATGTTGCTTCAACATGTGGCAACAGAGTTTGGTAAGGAAGTAACCCTGAGTTGGACTCTTTAGGGCCTTGTAACTATAAGCTTCCACCCCTAATAAATACCCTTTATAAAAACCAACAGATTTCTGGTACTTTGCATCAGCACCTCTTTGGCTGACTAATACAACAACCAAGTAGGACTTATTCCTAGTATGCAAGGGTGGTTCAACATAAGAAAATCAATTAATGTAATACGCCACATTAACAAATTGAAGGAATAAAACCACATGATCTTCTTAATACAGAAAAGGCATGTGACAAAATCCAGCATTGTTTCTTGATAAAAAAAAAACACTTTGAAAGATAAGAATAGAAGGAAAATTCCTCAATATGATAAAGGGCATATATGATAAACCCACAGTCAACATCATACTCAATGGGGAAAGGTTAAAAGCTTTCCCTCTAAGATCAGGAACAAGACAAGGATGCCCACTGTCATCATTGTTATTCAACATTGTGCTAGAAGTTCTAGTTAGAACAATTAGACAAGAAAAAAAAAAAGCATCCAAATAGGAAAAAAGGAAATAAAACACTGACTCTTTGCAAATGACATGATTCTAAATATAGAAAATTCTGAAACGTCTATGACAAAGGTACTTGAGCTAATAAATGAGTTCAGCAAAGTGGCAGGATACAAGATCAACACATAAAAATCAGTAATGTTTCTGTACACTAACATTGAACAATCTGAGGAGAAAATTAGGAGGAAAATTCCATTTACAATAGCAACAAAAAGACTCAAAACCTAGGAATCAATTTAACCAAAGATATAAAGGACCTCTATCCAGAAAACTACAAAGCACTGGTAAAAGAAATCAAAGAAGACCAAAACAAATGGAAAGACATTCCATATTTATGGTTGGAAGACTAAACATCATGAAGATGTCAATCTTACCCAAACTTATTTATAGATTCAGTGCAATACCAACCAAAATTCCAACAGCCTTCTTTACAGAAATAAAAAAGGCAAATACCAAATTTATTTGGAAGGGAAAGTGCACCCGAATAGCAAAAATCATTCTAAAAAAGAGCAATGTGGTAGGACTTTCAATGCCTGACCTTGAAATATATTACAAAGCTACAGTGGTCAAAACAGAATGGTATTGGCATAAAGATAGACACCTTGATCAGTGGAATAGAATTGAGAATCCAGAAACAAGCCCTCACCTCTACAGCCAAATGGTTTTCAACAAACCTACCAAGTCCATGTTAATGGGACAAAACAATCGCTTCAACAAATGGTGTTGGGAGAACTGGATATCCATAACCAAAAGAATGAAGGAGGACTCCTATCTCACTCCCTATACAAGAATCAATTCAGAATGGATCAAAGACCTAAATATAAAAGCCAGGACCATAAAACTCCTAGATGAAAACATAGGGAAACACCTTAAAGATCTGTGGTCGGGCTCTGTCATCTTAGAGCCTGTGGAGGCCTGCTGTGAACAGGACTTCTAATGGCAAACATGTCTGGAAGGCTGTGGTCCAAAGCCACCTTCGCTGGCTATAAGTGGGGGTTCTGGAACCAGAGCGAGCACACTGCTCCTCTGAAAATCAAAGGTGTTTATGACCGAGATGAAACTGAATTTTATTTGGGCAAGAGATGTGCTTATGTGTACAAAGCAAAAAACAACACAGTGATTCCTGGCGGCAAGCCTAACAAAGCCAGAGTAATCTGGTGAAAGGTAACTCATGCCCATGGAAACGGTGGCATGGTTCATGCTAAATTCCAAAGCAACCTTCCAGATAAGGCCATTGGACACAGAATCCATGTGACTCTGTACTCCTCAAGGATTTAAACTTGTTGAAAAGTAAATAAATAAATTTGCTGACTTTTCTCTTCTTTAAAAAAAAATCTGTGGTCGGTGATGGTTTCTTAGATCTTATACCTAAAGCAAGAGCAACAAAAGAAAAAAATAGATAAATGGGACCTCCTCAAAATTAAACTTTTTTGCATCTCAAAGGACTTTGTCAAAAGGGTGAAAAGGCAGCCAACTCAATTGGAGAAAATATTTGGAAATTACATATCCGAATATCCGATAAAGATTTGATATCCATGATGTATAAAGAGATGCTACAACTCAACAATAAAAAGACAAACTACCTGAATAAAAAATGGACAAAAGACTTGAATAGACATTTGTCCAAAGAAGAAATAAAAATGGCCAAAAAATCACATGAAAAAATGTTCAACATCACTAGTGATTAGGGAAATGCAAATCAAAGCTACAATGAGATATCATTTCACACCTATTAGAATGGCTTCTATTAAAAAGTCAGAAAACTATAAATGTTGGAGAGGATGTGGAGAGATAGGGACTCTTATTCACTGTTGGTGAGAATGTAGAATGGTACAGCCACTGTGGAGGACTGTTTGGCAGTTCCTAGGGAAGTTGAATACAGACTTGCCATGGGACCCAGCAGTACCATTGCTAAGTATATACCCGGAAGAACTGAGAGCAGTGACACAAACAGACGTCTGCACACAGATGTTCATCGCAGTGTTATTCACAACTGCCAAAAGATGGAAACAACCCAGGTGTCCATCAACTGATGAATGGATAAACAAACTATGGTATATACACGTGATGGGATATTATGCAGCTGTAAGAAGAAAGGAAATCATGAAGTGTGTGACAACATGGATGAAGCTAAAGGACATTGTTGAGTGGAACAAGACAGACACAAAAGGACAAAGAAGGTATGATTGAGCTATTGTGAACTAAATATATTGTGTAATCTCATGGAGCTAATATGGGTCACAAAAAGTAGAATGAGATTAGAGAATGGAAAGCTGAGGATTAAGTTGTGCAGAACCGGTAAAAAGGATGTGTGTTAATCTTTGGAAATGAATAGAAAAGGTGAAAGCTCAACATAATGTTTGTAACTAGCAGTGCTAATATATGGGAATAACAGTGGTTGAAGGGGAAAGTCTAAGGTCACCTATATTACTAAAAGGAAAGCTAAAAAATGGAACATGGGACTGTACAGCATAGTAAAACCTCAGGTGAAATATGAATATGGGTAATATTGCATATATATAACTGTTTTTCTTTGGAACTAAATTAATGTATGTTAGTGTTATAAGATGTTAGTATCTGTCAAAAAAACCTTTATGCTAAGTGAAAGAAACCACACACAAAATACTACATATTGTATGATTCCATTTATATAAAATGTAAATATAAATCAATTTTAAAGATGAAATTAGATTAGTGGTTATGTAGGGCTGGGGAAGGAAACAGAGATTGAAAGGTGACTGCTAAGGGGTGTGGAGTCTTTCTTTTTGGAGTAATGAAATTGTTCTAAAAATTTTTGTGGCGATGAATGCACAACATTGTGATTATACTAAAAGCCATTGATTATACACATTGGATGGATTATATGGCATCTCAATAAAACTGTTTAAAATTTTTTTTTACTATGGCCAATTAGATTGCCTCTATTGGGTACTATACCCAGATTGTGGTGATTTTTCTGCAACTTCCCTTTTTTCAGCCTTGCCAGAGTTACAAAGCACCCATTAGTATAAGGAGAAATGTCTCTTTGGCCCAATTCTTGGCAGATTCAGGAACCAAGTATTCTTACCTAGGTTCAGAAAGTTGTGGGACCTGAAACACCAAATCACAAATCAGAAGGTGGTTGAGGTCAGGCATTTGAACAATTAAAGTTAAGAAATTCCATGAGGAAAGGGTGGGATTAAATGTGGACCCAAGCCAGATTTCAAGACAATTGTAGAAAATGTCAGGCTTAAGCAAGGACAAGCATGGGAATCAAGATCTAAGAGAAACTCTGGGCAGAAGGGGCTGCAGAGATACCAGGGAGGAGAACCAGAGTGGATGGTGTGATAGGTGGAGAGGACATGATCCAGGACATATTTGCCATGCTGGGGCTCTTCTACAGGCCTTCGGGCCACTCCTGTGTGTAGGCCTCTGCTGGTCCACAGTGTCTGGAGCTTTCCAGGCAGTAGCTGGTACTACATTCAGTCAGGAGGCAATCACTGAGGTTGGTGGAAGGCAGGACTCTCTGGCTCTATGAAATGATATTGGTAGATTCAAAATAGGGTCAGGGAAGCCAAGATCATTAAGGGGGGAAGTGGATGTGGCTCAAGCAATTGAGCTCCCGCCTACCACATGAGAGGTCCCTGGTTCAGTTCCCAGTGCCTCCTAAAGAAGACAGCAAACTAGTGTGACAGGCTGGCATGGCAAGCTGATGCAACAAGATGATGTAACAAGAGACACAAGAAGAAAAACATAATGAGAGATACAACAAAGCAGGAAGCAGAGGTTCCTGGTGCCTCCTAAAAAGGATGAGCAAGACAGTGAGCTAGCGTGACAGGCAGGCGCGGCAAGCTGATGCAACAAGACAATGTAACAAGAGATACAAGAAGAAAAACACAATGAAAGACACAACAAAGCAGGGAACAGAGGTGGCTCAAGCGATTAGGTGCCTCCCTCCCATATTGGAGGTCCCAGGTTTGGTACCTGAAAACTCCTAAAGAAACAGGGAAGACAAACAGTCACAGCAAGTGCAAACAATGAGGGGGGATGGGGAAATAAATAAATAAAATAAATCTTTTAAAAAAAGATCATGGGGGGCGGATGTGACTCAAATGGTTGGGCGTCCGTCTGCCATATGGAGAGACCTGGGTTCGATCCCCGGGACCTCCCGGTAAAATAAAAAAATATAGAGAGAAGGCGCATGGGCTGCCAGGCTCTGTGCGCCAGTGAGCCGCCAGGCCCTGGGAGCTATGCAGCAGGATGATGATGTAAAAGGAGAGAGACAAGACGAGATGCTCCGAAAGCTCCGAAAACCAGGAGCCGAGGTGGCGCAGATGGCTAGAACGCCTCTCTCCTACATTGGAGGTCTTCAGGATCGAATCCTGGTGAAGACTGGAGGAGGAGGATGAGAAGAGATGAAACAGACACAGAGAATTGCCCAGCGAATGGACACAAAACAGCAAATGGCGAAGGGGGGGTTTAAAATGGATCAAGTAAATAGATAAATCTTGAAAAAAAAAAAAAAAGATCATTAAGGGTGGCTAGGAGGTCATCCTCCACTCTGAGGTCTAAGAGGCCTAGGTAAGGTTAAAGTTCAGGATGCCAAGAACAGCAGCTATGTTGGGTTATAGCAATTTGAGTTGAGTTTTCTGCTGCTTTGCATCCAAAAGCATCATGATGATTGTAATTGTGTGTGCTAATATATGTAGATGCATAAAATAAATTCAGAAAGTCTATATGAACAAAACATTAAGGGTAGTTATCTGCGTAATGGGATTGTGAGGGATTTCCTCCCTCCCTCCCTCTCTCCCTCCCTTCCTCCCTTCCTTCCTTCCCTCCTCCCTTCCTTCCTTCCTTCCTTCCCTCCTTTTCTTCTTTAATGAACTTGTATCAAGGTCCTTGCAAGCAATAGAAGCTGGCCAAGGCTGTTTTAAGTAGAAGAGGAATTTATTGAAAATATATTGATATTTTCAACCACCTGGTAGTCTGAAACCAGGTTTGAAAAGAAGGGAGCTGTTTTTAATAGCAAAAATAGATGCACACATATTAGACATATTTGGGAAAAAACATTTTTATGAAGTCATTATTTGAATTTATGTGACTTTCATACTTGAAACCCAATTATCTCACATTCTCTGGTTTTCTAACTAAGAGTTTGATTCAGATTACCTGCCATCTTTTCAATCTCTCTGATGAACTTCTTATCACTAGAAGTTAGTTCTTCTACTATAACAACAGATATAGTAAATTAGATATAATCTGATGTCTTAAGCAGCTGAACTTCATACAAGCATGGTTTTTAACTGAGTAATAAAGACTACGTCTCAGTTATATTTTTTGCTATTAAAATAGAGTTGTTTAAATTGTCAGGAATGGAAGTGGCTGTGGCTCAATTGGTTGGGCTGCCGTTTACCATACGGGAGGCCTTGGGTTTGATTCCCGGGGCCTCCTGGAGAAGGCAAGCCAGCCTGTGCAGTGCGGTGTGGTGAGCTGGCACAGCAAGATGATGCAGCAGGGGGAGACAAGCAGACACAGAAAAATGCAAGAGCAAAATGGACACAGCGAGCACAAACAGCAAAGGGGGGATAATTAAATTTTAAAAATGTTAAAAAAAAAAAAATTGTCAGGAATATGTACTCAATGATACGTATACTAGAATTAACAATACCTATATTTAAACAGCAATTTAGAGCACAGAAATCCAAATTAAAGAAATTGAAAGACCTAAGTATAATTAGGTAGATCTGTCTCTATCTCCTTCAAACTTTCTTTCCTATATTTTCTGATTACAACCACTAGAACAATTTTCTTCTAAATGCCAATTTCAGCATGTCATGCATGTGCTCAAATTCTTTCACTATCTCTCACCGCCTTTGGGAAAAATCCAGACCCCTGAGTCGGCATTAAGATTTCTCTTCAGCTCCAAACCTACCTTTCCAGTTATGTCTCCCAACACATCACTACGTGAACTTGTATGTCCAGCCAAATGGGTTACTGGACAAGCCTTGTTCTTTCCTGCCTCTGTGCCTATATTCATACCACCTTCTCCACCTAAAAAGCTTTCACCAGCTTTTCCTACATTACATAACTTTTACTTATCTCTAAAAACTGGGCTCATAGCCCATGTTCTGTGTGAAGACTTCTCTGTCTCTCGGCCCAGTTGAGTCAATTCTTTCAATTTCTATAGCAAAAACTTGTCACTTTCTAGTTCTTAAGGGAGATGTCAGGTACTAAGGTATGTAACAATTTGTTACCACTAATCATTAAAGTGGGAGATTGCAAATTTTAAAAGAATTAATTAATTGAAGCAATGTTAAGATTCTCTCCCTATTAATATTAATACCACTCTCCATCACCTGAGTCCTGATGGGCCTTCTGGATAGGGAAGTATCTCTACAGCACTAGTGATTACACCTAACCTTGAGACTGTCTCATTGCATGATTCTAAACGTAGCATCTTATCATTCAAGCATCTTGTCTTTTAGCCTAGTACCCAGTGCTCATGTCTGAGTACCAGAGACTTGTAAGACATCGAGAGTCCCTGTGCAGGGACAAAGGGGAGGGGAGGACCATTGAGCTAGCTTTTAAGACTATAATAAGGGGAGCAGATGTGGCTCAAGCAGTTGAGCACCTGCCTCCCATATGGGAGGTCCTGGGTTCAGTTCCCTGTACCTTCTAAAGAAAACAAACAACAAGCAGACAATGAGCACCCAACAAGCAAAAACTACAAGCAAAAAACGAGCAGTCAACAAGCAAATAACAACAAGCAGATAACAAGCACACACACATAAAAGCCACGAGCAGACAATGAGCAAAAACAAATAAGCAGGGAGCAGATGTGGCTCAAGCAGCTGAGCGCCCACCTCCCACATGGGAAGTCCCGGGTTCAGTTCCCAGTGCCTCATAAAGAAAGCGAAACAAAACAAAACTATAATAAGCAGTTGGACAGACAGTTTATCAACGGGGCGGAAATGCTGGGTAAGGAGTTACAGTTTGTGAGTAAAGACATGCAAGCAGTAACATCAAAGTTTCTAGAACTAGGAGGGGTGGGAGAGGTAGAGATCACTTTGTAACTGGAAAAAACATGTTTGAAGATGTTGGTAGTGAGTGATATATGGGAGTCTTGTAAGATGATATGCATGTTTGTTTTGGAAATTCACAAATTTTACTATATACTTATTGTTTATGTATGTTCATGTATGAATGATATACTTCAATAAAATTTTATTTAAAAAATATGCTTGGGAAAACATATGAGACCATCCCATTCCCATCCCTGCTCAGGGAGTACCAGAAATAACTGGAAGGAATTTGAGAGTGGCCAAATTTCCCAGAATTGAAGGTGACAGCAGAGCCAGAGAAATGCCATTTTTGCAATTACTGTGAACCTATTTTATTCTGAACAGGTGTGGTCTGGGAAAACATGGGTAATATTTAGATGTGTTTGTTATTTCAAAGCACACAGGAATGATAGATGAAAATGGTTGTATTAAGGTAAAGGGGTCATAGGTAATTTTTGTGGTAACAGTTTAATAACTATATGTTCATATATGTATATAGTTTGCTACCACAAAATTAACAAATATTATAAATATAAAAATGTTATTAAGCTGTTAGCACAATATGCATATATAGTTAAAGGTACACATTGTTCACTTTGGAAGGGAACAATTTCTGAATGGATACTTTATGGGTCCATGATACTTCCATGCTGGAGGCTGTTGGCACCCTTCAGATTCTGACAGGAAAAGCCAATGTGGTCGGAGACAGAAGAAGAAAGGGTGCTGTTAGGACAAGGGTGGGGAGAAGGGAGAGGAGGAGTCACTTCCTGCACACTAAAGAGCTGCTGTGTGTAAAGGGAAAGATAAAAGAAGAAACTAAATGATACAGACTCTCTAGACATCAGGGTCAATTCAGGGTAAGACTTGGTTATGGAAAGAATAGGTCTTCTGTTCCAACCCCATCCCACGTTCACCTCCGTGAACCTCATTTTCTTCTATTTCTCTTTAGTATCTTTATTACAGTTTATAAAATTATGTTTCATTTCTTTGGCTCATTCAGTTCTGTTTGGGGTGGCTTTCTTAGCACAAACGAGAGCTCATTCTCTGGTTCCGTGTTCCTGAGCTCTAGCTTTGGCTTTATTGTCAAGCCATAACTGGGGGATCCAGGACCCCAAACAATGCTCTGTTAGGTCCTCAGGAGATTCCATCAAATTAAGCTGGCCATGAACACCTGTGGCAGGCTAACCCCCAGGCTCCCACCAGCTGTCTTGTCCCTATGGAGGTTCATTTCCCAGGAAGGAGCTTTGGTATGAACCTTGATAATCTGTACAATTTCATGAATGGCATGGGCTTCTTTCCCAGGTGGATCTAATTCCTACATGCTCTGCTGTGGGCTATAACTCAGCTTATCTTAAGAATGCCTGGGAACAGTGTCCTGATCCAATTACAGAATGGTAAGTGTGGTTGAGATGGGCCCCAGGGCCATCCTTGCTGTACTTACTGGCTGTGGAGGATTTCTGGGGTTTACTATGGTTTAGTCAGGGGCCTCGTCAGACCTCATGAATATCATTCAAGTGAGTCCAGGCTATAGCCCTCCCACAGTTCCCATGACTCCCCCACCCCCATTCCAAATGGCTTGCTAATTTTCAGACTTGTCTGATGCAGTTACTAAGTAAATTCCACCCAAAATGAAGTGGTTCTGAGAAACCCTTCATTTTGTCTTTATCTGGTGGATGTTCTACTCTAGATGACCACAGATATTCATGGCCCAGTTAATATGGAGGAATATTTTTCTGAGAGCCAAATGGAGGCCCTGGTCTGGGGTCCAGATTTCCCCCAGTGGGGGTGGGTGGCTAACTCCCAACATCTTGAAGTGTCAGGGATGTTTAATGTCCTAACGTTGCTAAAAGATGGGCTTTCCTGTTGTCCGCGTAAAGCATGCACAATTTTGACTAATCCCACTGGGACTCCAATTTTTGGGGATCAGACAGAGCACCCCAGAGTTTACAGAGACTCCACAGCTACCATGAAATACTGCAGCTTCAAGGAATGCCCTAGATCAGTCTTCCCACACTTTAATGTTTGTAGCTGTTTGGCAATTTGATGTAATTATGAATTCCAAAAATATAATTGGATCATGCTTGTAAACTGATCTGTTAATCTGGGCATGATTAAGTTATGATTAGGGTGTTGACTGGGCCACGTCAGTAGGGTGTTGAGCCCCACCCCTTGGTGGGTTGGGGAATCGAATATAAAAGGCAAGGCAAAGGACAGAGGGAGCAGTTTTTGAGAAGCAGTTTTGATGTTGGAGTTTTGATGTTGGAGAGAAGGCCCCAGGAGAAGTGAGCTGTTCGCCTGATAGTCTACAGCTGACCTTGTGGAGGAAACAGAGGCCCTAAGCCCAGAGAGAAACGCAGCCCCGGGAAGATAGGAACCCAAGAAGCCTGAACCCTGGCAAATGTCGGCAGCTGTCTTGTTCCAACACGTGGTAATGGACTTTGGTGAGGGAAGAAACTTAAGCTTTATGGCCTGGTAACTGTGGACTTCTACCCCAATAAATACCCTTTATAAAGACCAACCCATTTTTGGTATTTCACATTAGCACCCCTTTGGCTGACTCATACAATGTTCATGCAAATCACCTGGAGGTCTTGTAAAAATGCAGATTCTGATTCAGCAGGACTGGGATGGGGCCTGAGATTCTGAACTTCTAACAAGCTCCCAGGAGATGCTAAGACTTCTGGTCTGAGGACCACACTTTGAGCTGCGAAACTGTGAATGAAGCAGAGCAGATGGGGAACACCCAAAACTCAGATTCCCTTCTACGGACAGAATTTTCTTGCAGCTAGCTATAAAGGAAGTCACTTTTAGGACAACCAGAAATGGCCCTCATCCATTTGGCCTTTTATAATCTACCCAGGAAGATAGCATTTCTTTGTGAGCAAGCAGAGATAAGGAACCTGATTAGTGCCCAGGAGGAACCCAGATATGTGCAGGCATTTCTCTCCCACTACACATAGACTTCCCTCCCCCAAATACTCACCTAAACATACTCAACCTCTGCCCTCCACCCCCCCACCGCCATAATGCTGACTCTGCCCTTCAGGGCAGAAGAGATGGTGTGAAATTACTTAGTGACTTTGGACAATAATTAGTTCTGGATTACTGAGATTTTCAGAAAAAGTAGCAGGGTCTTTTTTCCTCTAGTCTCCATCTATGATTCAGGTGCTAGTTGGGAGCTTGCTGGGCTAGGCACTGTGATAATCAGAAATAAAAAAAGGCTTATCCCTGCTATCTAGTCATTTACTGTCTAGCGAGGAAGACACATATGGAAAAATTATACTGGAATGATGTACCTCTACCCTTTAATAGTCTTACGACAAATATCTGGAGTGAACATACAATTGTCAGTATTGCACAACAATACCATACTGAACAGTTGGAGAATAAGGTTTGGGAAAGGGCTGAGGAAAGCCTTCACAACAGAGTGCTGTGGGAGCTATTAATAGAACTTAGAGGAGTAGAAGGACTTTTCCAGGTGATGGAGGCATGGGAGGGTATTTTAACCAGACTATCCTGACAAGCTTCCTTCAGGGAAAGTCAGGGAAGAGAGAGCAGCCCCAAAGAGGAGTCCCCGAGACCAAGGTTTTCCAAAGGATATGACTTAAGGAAGCTGCATGAAAGCTGAGCAAAGGTTTTTGCTTCATATTAAGTAAATGTTTGGTCGAATGGAACTCCTACTGAGCTGAACGAGTTTTCTCTTTTCACATTTAATGTTTCCCTGAATGATTTTATGTTAAAGGTAGATAATAAAAGTATTGAATGCTCTAATGAAAGGGGAGTATTTATGAGCTTTTCAAAGATCTTTGCACCAGAAAGAGATCAAAGTCAGGTCACCATGCTCCAGGGACAGGCCTGTTGCCCAGGGCTAGCTGCAACGTGGAAAGGGACAAAATTGCCATCTAGTGGCCCAAACCCACAAGTGTGAGCTCCATTCTTGGGATGTATAGTCTCTGCAGGTGTAGAACTATCAGGATTACTCAAGTCATTTAGTGTACTCTCCTCTGTCCTCTTCTAGGTCCCAGCCCCTTAGTTTGATTTCTGGAGAACATTGATAAAACTATAAAAACGGGCAGTGCTAGCCAAGAAATTAACTCATGCTAAAGTGTAAAGAATTTCCCAAAAAACATCAGAGATGTTTCCTCTGTGTCTAATGTGATAGAGGAGAGGAATTGATGGAGGAGAGCAAGAAGAGCAGGCTGGGGGTTGGGAAGAGAAGAAAAACACAGGAAGGGGAGGCTGGAGTAGCAGCTGCCTTTGATTTTATTTGTTTACTTTTTCCTGAGAAGGGGCAAATAGAAGCTGCTCATGACATTATTTTTAGAGCTCTTGTCAAACAGTGTGGCTAAAAGGGGCTGTGGTGCCCTTTTGCTCTGTTTATGAAGGTTGACTACTTGTTCAGCAAGACTAATTCTGTTATACAGGGGCTTTGTTCCTAGATGCCCTGGCATGTGAAATTAAATATCCTGAAGAAAGAAATTGCAAACCAGTGCCCCTTGAATGATGTGGGGTGCAGCTCCTTTCCAGAAGGGGGCCCGGCATGGCCTTCCTGTGCTCAGCTGCGGCAGTCAGAGTCAGTTGCACTGTTCACCCCCTGGACATCAGTTCTCCAGCGTCCCTTTCTATCTGCCAAATTCTTCCATTACTCAGAGAGAACACAAGAGCTCCCTATGGACTGTGAAGATGGTGTTTTTAGAGAGGAGGCAGAGCCATTACAGAGTGACAGCGCGTCTTAGAATGAAGCCAGGTGGGTACACGAGGGAGGAGAACAGGCAGAGGCCAGGGATTTTACGAACAGACAGGTCCACGTTCTAACCCTGGCTGCTTGCGCGCTGTGTGACAACTCTCCCTGAGCTCAGTTTCCTCCTCTTTAAAATGGAGATTAAAAACAATTCATGCTATTGTGAAGATTTAAAGGAGTTGAAGGTAAAGCACCAAAGCCGGTGTCCAGTCATTTCTTTCCAATGCCTATTCCCAAATGCCCCTTCGAATTACCCCATTTCCTTTGCCGATGTCTCCCCACTACCTATCGGAAGAGTATCTCAGTCTCCAGCATTGTTCAAAGATCACTCTCTTCGGGAAGTAGGAGTTCTCATGGGGTAAGTCACAACCATAGTGAAGATAACGCTGAGGACGGAGTTTCTGAATTGCCAAGAAATGTTCAACGCTTGCACCTCCATGGGGAGAGCCCTCTTCTTTCAGAAGCCAGCTCCCTGGCTGCTCTTTGGAATGACTTCCCCTCTCCTATGCACAGTAGCTGTAAAGGGGACCCTTACCAAAAGTATGTGGGTGGGTGGCTTAGCCTGGCCCTGCTCTGCGTCTGAGAGGTGCTCTCTTTCCGTGGCCACTGATTCTTTGGTTCCTCTTTCCAAAGAGGCTAGTTTCACCATCTGAGTATTAAAAACCTCCAAGTTCTAAGTTAAGCATCTAGGCCTGGGAGGAAGAGTCATAGAAAGACCCTCAACTGCTTTTAGCCCAGCTGTGGTTTCTCATATTTGGGTAATGGGTAATGTATAGGCCTTTAAATATATATATATATATGTAAAATTACAATCAATCTGCTGAGTTAAAGTATTCTGATACTGTATATAATATATGTATATATATGTTTATATATATACATATACACAAATATAAAAGGAGGTATAAAATCCTTATGCTTATAGTTCTATTTACAGCTTATACAAACATTAAAGCCAAATTATCAAGTTAAAATTTCACAAAAACCTATATCTTCAATTTAATGAGACATAATGTTTTACTAAAACAAAAACCACAAAATTGTTTAATAATAGGAAGACAGTTTCAGTTCTGGCTCTGTATTTAATTTCTATCTGTATTTTGACTTCAATTATTTTAATGCAGAGAATGACTCTTTGTATAAGTGTGTTACAGAAAATGTTGCTACCAACATCAAAGCTTTGTCTGAAAGTGCAGGATAGTCAGACTACACTTAATTTGTTTCTGCATTTTGATTTCAATTATTTTAATGCAATGAATAACTGTTTGCATGTGTGTTATAGAAAATGCTGCTAGCAATGGAAGAAATTGTAACAGTGAGGTGGAGCCGGTGGCCACTGGACATTTTTGGGGCAGGGAGAGGAGGGGCAGTTGAAATACTCGGGCTTTTTTGGGACTTTGGGGGTTGTCCTGAGTGGCGAAGCAGCGACGAATGTAGGCCATTTTCCATCAGAATATACCATGCAGAACTGGGTGGGAGAGAGTGTGGTCTG
>JAQZBX010075051.1:0-14663 GCA_029593785.1 Cabassous unicinctus
CCCCATTTATTTAAATTGTTTTTAAATCCTCTAATTAGTGAGTTGTAAGAATTCTTTAAATATTCTGTATACATAAATATATATTTGTAAATATATGATTTGCAAATGTTTTCTTCCAGCCTGTGGCTTGTTTTTTCATTTCCTTAAGGGTATCTCTCAAAGTGCAAACATTTAAAAATTTTGATTAAGTTCAATTTATTGGTTTTTCTTTTATACATTGTGCATTCAATGTCAGATCTTAAAAAGTCATAATTCCCATCATGAAGATTTTGTCCTGTTTTCTTCTCAGAGTTTCATAATTTTAGCTTTCATTTAAAGTATACTATGAGTTAAGGTCTAGATTCATTTTTCCCTATGATTTACTGTCTCAGTATCATTTGTTGGGAAAACCATCTTTTTCATTTGATTTCTTTGGCACCTTTGTTCAAAATCAATTGAGTATAATTGTAAGAATTTTTTTCTAGATTCTCAATTCTGTTGCATTCATCTATTTTTCTATTTGTGTTAGTACTAAGCTTCCTGATTTTAGAAACTTTTTAGTAGTTTTGAAATTGAAAAGTGTTTAGTCCTACAATTTTGTTTCAATAGTATTTTGGCTATTCTGGGTCCTTTAACATTGCATATAAATTTTAAGATCAGCTTTACAATTTCTGCGAAAAAACCTGGTGGGAGTTTGAAAAGGATTGCAAAAAATCTGTTTACCAATTTGAGGAAAATTGCCATTTTAGTTGATTTTTCCTATCAAGTCACATATTACATCTCTTTATTTTGGTCTTCTTTAAATTTTCTAAGCAATATTTTATAGTTTTCAATATACAGTCCTTTCACATATTTTGTTAAGATAATCTCCATTATATAATTTTATGTTATAATAAATGGTATTTTTTATTTTTAATTTTAATTTTTTGTTTTTAGTATATAGAAATAAAATTAATTTTTTCATACTGACCTCATATTTGCATCTTTGACCTCGCTAAATTGACTTATTACTTAAACAGACTTGTTTTCAGATCTCTTAGGAATTTTTTTCCTCTATCATTATGCTGTCTATGAATGAAGACATAAATATTTCTTCCTTTCAAATATTTATGCTTTGTTTTTTTTCTTCTCTTTTCAGTTTTTGCCTAATTACATTTGCTAGGAATTCCATTATTAAGTTGAATAGAAATGGTGAATAGATATCATTGCCTTGTGCCTGGTGTTACAGGTAGGAATGCAGTTTTTCACTATTATGTATAACTTTAGCTCTCAGTTTTTCATAGAAATTCTTGATTGGGTTAAAGAAGGTCACTTCTATCTTATTAGTTTGCTAAGAGTAATTTAAAATCAGGAATGGATGTTGTGTTTTGTCAAATGCTTTTTCCTCATTTATTGAGATGGTTATATGCTAATATGGCAAATTATATGGTTTGCATTTTGAACATTAGATGAACCTGTATTACTGAGATAAATCTGACTTGGTCATGGAGCATAACATTTTAATATATTGTCATATTCAATTTGCTAAAATTTGGTTACAAAATTTTATATTTATGTTCATGAAAAATATCTGTCTAGTTTTCTTTTCACATACTGGCTTTTCCTGGTTTTGATATAAAGATAAGGCTGACTTCATAGAATGATAAGGGAAACATTCCCTTCTTTATTGTTTTCTAAAAGAGTTTGGGTGCCATTGGTACCCAAGCTCCCTGGAAGTTCTCAATCCTCTTTTGCTTTGTTTTGTTTTGTAACATCCTTTTTTGTCTTTCTTCAGTTCCATTTCAGTGGCAGCCATCTTATACTACACATTCAACTTGGTTTTCCTCCCTTAAGTTACTGAGTACCCTTAAATGAGTTGTATTTTTAATTTGTCAGCTCATGATTTTGTGATTCCGTTGGACCCATGAAGATCAGATTTTGGCCTCTTTTATGTACCAAAAAAAAAAAAACAGTAGAAAGCAAAGCAGCTTCTCCTCCTTGAGGCTGATGGCCAATGGATGGGAAATCCAATCATCCTCTGGTAACAGCTCTCAAAGCGTGGCATGAAGCAGTTGACTTCACCACAGGATTGAGAGCTAGTCTGCTCACTAGGGAAGCTTCTCCCCAAATCTACATCAATCAAACTGGTACAAACTACTTGCTCCTCAAAGAATTCACATGGGAGTTGTTTGTTTAGCAAAGAGTAATAAGTATGTCCCCCATAGTGAAACATTTATTTAGCTGTTTAACGAATATTTAGTGCGTGTCTACTATGTGCCAGGCAGTATTCTCAGCACAGAGGATGCAACCGGGAAACAAACAGTAAAAGATCTCTGCACTCATGGAACTTGATGTTCATCAGGGCTTAAGGGTTATAAACCATAAATATAATATATGATAAAGCTATATATTATGCTAAAAAGTGGTAAGTGCTATTGAATGAAGAAAAGTTGAAAAAGATAAAAGAGATTTTGATTGCTAGGGCAATAAAATAAAAGGCAGTTTGCTGTAGTAAATTGGACAGTTAAGAGTCATGTCATTGAGAAGGTGAGATTTGAGCAAACACTTATGGAGGTGACAAATTGAGCCAATTGGCTCTCTAGGAAAGAACATTCCAGGGAAAGAGAACAACTAGAGTACTAGTGCTAAGCCCCAAAGGTAAGCTATAACTGGCATTCCCTTTCTCTTCCCTGGTGCCAAGGAGAAGAAAGTCCAACCCCTGCTATCATTTCTGGCCTGGCTGTTATATTACTGCTTAGGAGGAGCTGGGAAGAAGAGGGTGTCCCAAGTATATGCTGAAGATGATTCAGCTTCTCAGAATTTCTCTCCTACAAAATGTGCATTGGAGGTACTGTATAAGAATGAAAATTAGGATATCTAGCCCAACTTGGTACTTTAAATATTATAACTGAGACACAGGGGAAACCAGTTAATCTATCATTACAAGAAATTTTTGTATATCATTTTATCATAGGACAGGCCTGATAATGCAAAATACAAGCAAAATGATTAGTGTTTGAATTTTGTCCTAAACACTAGGCAGACTTGCTCCTTTTAATTCCCAACTTAAAAGAACCAAGCAGAATATCTTATCTAAATGCAAAAAAAACCCATAATATGATTGGTTTTCATCTATTTAAAGATTTCAAATTTTAGGTTTTAGCAGTATCCTTAGGACCTATCAAGAACATTAAGAAGTAAGATAAATCTGAAAGCAGGATCACTTATAAAAGAAATATAGCACTGAGTATTTGAACATTAAGCAATTTATATACCTGGCATTTTCTTTATTAGATATGCATTCCTCTGTACTTCCTTCTTAGTACCTGATTAATATCATATTCCAGTACTAGCAGATTGAACATTTTTTATCCTTTGGTAACAAGCTGAAATAATTTGTAACACTTTCAAATCTTTCAAATTTAGAATATGGAATAAAAAGTAGATTATTTCATGAAAAATACAGTAGTTGGTTTGATAGCTATTATAAAATTAATCTTGTAGTTTTCAATAAATATCCTTACTTTTATAGAGTACATATAATTTATGTTTTTGAGTTTTAAATTTAAATGTGTACATATATACATAAATACACATATATAGTAACATAAAATTATACACAGGTGTATATTCATGATAAAGGCATAGAGTAAGCTTACTTTTGTTCTCAATAATGATAAGTGTTTAAATGTGCATCAATGAACTTCCAGGGCAAGAGTTTTCATATTTGGAAAGGGAATTGTACAATGTCTTTATATAACAAGATTTTTAAAAGTTAGTTATTTTATATGGGTTTGGACATATTTACAGGTCACTAGTGATTTAGGTATGTGTGCAGTTGTGTGTGTTTGTGGTTGTGTGTGTGTATGGCCCAAGTTCTTATTGAGCCAATTATAAAGGATTTAAATTTCTGTCTTAGGGAAGTTGGTTTAAGTAAAGATATATTTAGATAAGTTTACAAGAATCATCATAATTTCATTTTTAGAAACCAAAATCAATTAAAAATGTTTTGAAGAAAATGAATCAAACTAAATAGACATAAAAAATGGCACAAGAGTCAATAAAAGTGAGAAGTATATTATGGTTTTTTAAACCATAGCCTAGTGAGAAGGTGATAATCCAAAGGATTTTTAATGATATTGTACATGTGTATAGGTCTAAGACCGTCTTAGGAAATGAAAATAAAACATTGATAAATAATAATGTATGAGGTCACACAGTGCAGAAATCCTGAAGTGAGCTATTAACTCTAAGCATAGTGTTGGCAGCACCAGAGGGTTGCTTCATGTAGGGCTGGATACCTTTCTCTAGTTGGTGCGTTTGCTTCTCTGACACAATCTCACTATCCAAATCCCCTTTGCTCATTTGAAGGACAGTCAGAAAGCATATGATTAAACTGAGAAAATCCACTCCAATAATTAGAAAAGACTATGCCAAATAACTCTTTCTGCCTCATGGACACAAGGAAAGATTCTCTTCCTGGTTGAACACAGCACCAGGCTTTGCATATTTCTGAGGCTTGCTTAAGTTAAAGTCTTTCAAGGTGAATTAGTAGTTGTAAAAGCCATAAACTTAAAATCAAGAGATCTTTTTCTCTTTCTCTCTCAGCATTTGCCTTTCTCACAACTCAGAAAAAGAATGTTTTTATTTACTTTATTCAATTTTGCTAATGCAGCTAAATACAAAAATTATAATTACATTACTTACATCTAGAAGGTTTCATTCCAGGCAATTTTGTTTTCAACCTACATTTCTTGAGTAAATTTTGTCTGGTCCTTTATCTGGGGTATATCTAAGAATAAGAGAAGCTACATGATTATGCCTTACCGATTGTGCTTGAATTGACTGCAATTTTACTTTTCATTTTAATGTTAAAGTTATGAATAAACATGGACTTATTTAAGATTACAAAAACAATATTTATGAACTACTCAGAAATTCTGCTCTTAGTGTATTTCACACAAAATTTTGAATGTTTCTGTGGGAAGCCAGGAAGATGTTAGATGTTAACTTCAAATATAGATTTTTGATTGCAGAAATCAAATCATATCATCTATTTACCATATTTATCATTTACCATAAAATATTAATTGAATACTGTCTTTCTACAGTTGTCTACAACTACTCATGTAGTCAGTGTCTCATCATCTTTTGTCTGGACCAAATGTATTTTACCTAAATCTGCTCTTTCCACCTTTTGGTGCTCAAATTCCTTCTCCACATTTTAGAAGAGTGATCTTTCCAAAATGCAAATCTTAATATGTAATTGTCAGGGTCTTCACTAACATCCCCTTCTTCAAGTAAAATATTTAAGTTAGTTAACTATACAACCTAATTAACAGCACTTGGGGTGTACTGGGTAAAGTGGACACTTGGGCAGCTCTCCTTTCCAGGATATGGTCCCTTGTAAAGGATGGGAAGGAGTCAGATCACTTGCTAGTTACCATAGGAAAAGTGAAATATTTCAATGGAGAATGCTGATCATGCCCACTTTAATTCACTAGCAATGTTATTACCAATAATAGTAGTACTGCAGGTTTTAGGTGCCTCCTGACAAGATGTATATGAAGTACACAGTATTACCTGTGAAGTATTCTTGCCAAAATGATTCTAATAAAGACATTATTATAGCTCTAACTTCCAGTTTACAGAAAAGATAGATGATAAAGGAATAAGTTGAATAACAGTACAAGAATACAGACAGGCAAAGCCAAAAGGTGAGACATTCCATGGACAACTAGCTTACTATCTCTTAAAAGATATCATGAAAAAAGAGAGTCTGTTCTAGATTAAAATACATTTAAAAGTTACAACAACCAAACCAAGGCATGATTCATGATTAGTTACTGATTTTAACAATTGAGCTATAATGGTTGGAGCCTCTGGGAAGAAATGAGTGTGGGCTGGTCATTAAATGCTATTTTGGAATTATTTTCAGTTTTATTAGGTAGGATAATGGTATTACCAGAACATAAGACAATATGGTGATTCTTTAAAGATGTATATTGAAGTATTTAGGGATGAATTGTCATAATACCTGTAATTTACTTAAAAATCTATGAAAAAACAGTTGAAACAAATATGGCAACATGCTAACAATTGTTAAATTTAGTTGCTGTCTATGGAGATATTATTTATTATATAGTTCTTTTGACTTTTCTGTATGTTTGAATTCTTTCTTTGGCAAAAGTCAGAATATTGCAGTATTTTAAATGTATAGAAAGTGGAATTCCAGTTATGGCCCTAACATATAAAGAACTTAAAAGTCATCACTCCCATCCTTACAACAAGAAAAGGCTGGACCAACTGCAAATTAACTACTTTTGTTGAACTCATTTGAGAATTAAGGTCACAAGTTAAATAGCCACCCTAAAATCTAGATGGTTGGGCATTTTCCAGAGAGACACAGATGAGATTTACTAATCTGGAGCAGAAGCCACTGGAGTCATAAATGGGTGGGAACATGTAAATGGTAACTGGGAAAACTGCTGAAGGTTGAGTGTGTTCTATCATGAGGGTGAGAAATTTATAAAGTTTGCTGTATTGGTGGCCTCCCACACTTTTGTGTGCTTTTCTGCCAGGGAAACCCAGCAGGTTCTCACAATGAAGATCTAAAAACAGATACCCTTGTGAATCTGGCAGTAATCATTGTGGAATATATCCAGAGCCTTCTCCATAGCAAAGGCCAACATTCAAGGGTAAAGGACTTTGCCAGAGCTTTATTACAGTAGGAGGGAATTCCTCCCACTTCAGCCACTTCTAGTCTTCCATCAAAACTAAGAGGGGAGAGGGCAGTCCACAAGGGTCATGGATTCAGGGAAATAGATTGAGAATGCTGCAGCTAGATAAGGGAATAGGGAGTAAGAAGGGAAAAGAAATACCACTGGGGACTTCTCAAGGTCACAGACCCAAGACATAGGACCAATAAAAACCTGACATTTAATCAGGAAATTATAGGATGCTCCATCTCCCCCATATCAACAGGTCTCCAGTATTATAACAGTGTATTACAGCTGAGAGAACTCTAAGGGTCAGACTCTATTTAAAAAGGAATTCTTAAGGAAAGCCAAAGACAACAGGAGAGACAAATATGAGGACACTAGAGAAATTGAAGCCTCTGACACCTAGGACTACAGCAAACATGAAACAGCCTGACTCCCAGCCAGACTGAAATAAATCCTCCCACTAAACACCTATGTACCTCAGTTCCTATGACCTCATACATTATGGCTGGCTGTCAATAAAAAAATTTACAAGGTATGCCAAAAGTCAAAAAACCAAAAAACAGAAAACAAAACAAAACAAAACAAAAAACAGTGTCTGAAAAGACAAAGCAATCATCAGAATGAGACACAGAAAAGGCAAAGATGTTGCAATTATCAGGTAGGGAATTAAAATAACTATGATTAATATCTTAGGACTCTAATGGAAAAACTAGAAACATGCAAGAATGGATGAATAATTTAAACAGAGAGATGGAAATTCTGAGAAAGAAACAAAATGAAATGCTAGAAATTAAAAAAACAACAACATTTTATCAGAAATGAAGAGTGCCTTTGATGGGTTCATAAGTAGACTGAAAACAGCCAAAGAAAGAATCAGTGAGCTTGATGATGTGAATCAAGAGAAATTTCTAAAGTGAACTGTAAAGAGGAAAAAGAACAAAAATGGTGGGGTCAGTATCAATAGGTGTAACATTCATGCAGGAGTAATACCAGAAGAAGAAAGAGAGTAGGGAGCATAATAAATAGTTGAAATAATAGTGGCTGACTTCATTAATATCAGATGTGAAACAACAGATCCAGGAAGCTCAGAGAACAACAAGCAGGATAAATATCAAACAAACAAATGAAATACCTAAGTATATCCTATTCAAACTATAGAAAACTAAAGAACAAAGAGAAACATCTTGAAAGAAGCCAGGAATGGAAAACATCTTACCTACAGAGGTACAATAAGAATTACAGACCACTTCTTGTCAGAAACATTGCAAGCAAGAAGAGAGTGGAGTGAGATTTTTATACTGTTCAAAAGGAAAAAACACCAACTTAGAATTGTGTGCTCGGTGAAATTATCATTCAAAATGAAGGAGGAATAAACACTTTTTCAGATACACATAAACAGGTGGACTTCATCATCAGCAACCTATACTGCAAGAAATGGTAAAAGATATTCTTCAGGTCAGAAACTTGGATCTTCATTAAAAAAGGAAGTGCCTTAAAGGAGGAATAAATGAAGATACATTAAATTTTTTTATTTTTCTTATTCTGGATTGATATAAGTATTACTTGTTTGCTAATAGTAACAATATATTGGGAAATTATAGCAAATGGATAAGTGAAATAAATGATAGCAATGTCACAGGGTATGGGAGGGAAAAATTGGGAATACTCTCTTATAAGATGTGTGCACTACATGTGAAGTGGTGTAGTGTTATTTAAAGGTAGATTAGATTAATTAAAATATACATTGTAATCTGCAATCTCTAGAGCATCCACTAAAAAAAGAGTATAATTAATATGCTAAAAGAGAAGATTAAATGGAATTTTATAAAATGCGCCATTAAAAATAGAGAAAGCAGAAAAAGAGGGGGGAAAGAAACAAAGAACAAATGCAATGAATAAAAGCAGTTATAAACATTTTAGATATTAATCCAACTATATCAATATTCACTTTAAATGTGAGTGATATAAATATACCAATTAAAATACATAGATTGTCAGAGTGGAGGAAAAATAAGACCTAAGTATTTCTTGCTTGCAAGAAACCCAAATTAAATATAAAGACTCAGATATGTTAAAAGTCAAGTGACAGAAAAAGTACCATGCTAACTAACCAAAAGAAAACTGGAATGGCCAGAATTTCAGCCAAAACAGACTAAAGAACAAGAAAGATCATCAGGAATGAAAGTGGTATTACATAATCATAAAGGAGTCAATTATCCAAGAAGACATAAGAATCCTGAATATGTATGTACCTAACAAGAGTACCAAAATATGTGAGGCAAAAACTGAAATGAAAAGAGAAATAATAAAATCACCAATTTTATTTGAAGATATCAGCATCCCACTTTCAGTACTTGCTATATCAAATGCATTAAATCAGTGAAAATACAGGTAACTTGAATTGCACTACCAATCAGCTTGATTTCATTAGCATTTATAGATCACTCCAGCCATCAAGAGAAGAATACATAGTTTTCACAATCTCACATGGAACATCCATCAAAAGAGGCCACATTCTTGGCCATAAAACATGACTTAAAATCATAAGTGATATAAATCATAATATAAATCATACAAAGTATTTTTCAGACCATATTGGAATTAAACTAGAATTTAATAACAGAAAGATAGCTGGAAAAATCTTCATATCCTTGAGTCACACATATATAAAAAGAATGTCCAAAGTAATTAAAATAGTTTTAATTGAGCAGAAGTGAAAATATAGCATCAAAATTTGTGGGATGCAGCAAAAGCAGCACTTAGAGGAAAATATATAATATATATATACAGGATATATGAAAAAAAGAAAGATCTAAAATCAAAGCATCGGCTTCCACATTAGGAAACTAGAGAACAAAGAGTAAATTAAGACTGAAGCAAGCAGAAAAAAATGATAATATTAAAACAGAATAAAAATCAATAAAATTGAACACAGGAAAACTATAGAGATAATAAAGCATACCAAAAGTTACAAAATCAGAGCTGCTAGAGGAGGCATAACTACTGCATTTACATGGAAATAACTTGATAATAAAGGAATACTATGAACATTGTTAATAACATAGATAAAATAAACTAATTCATTGAAAGACAAAACTAGACAAAACTAGCAAGAGCCACACAAGTAGACACCAGAATAGCCCTACATGTATTTTAAGAAATTGATTCCACAGTTAATAACCTGGGAAGAAATAAATCAGCAGACACTTGATTTCACTGGTGAATTCTACCAAACATGTAAGGAAAAAATGATATAAATTCTCCATAATCTCTTCTAGAAAATAGAAGGAGAAAGAACACTTCCTAACTCATTCTATGAGACCAGCATTACCCTAATACTAAACCAAATGAAGACTTACAAGGAAAAAAATTCTACAGGCCAATGTTTCTTATGAACATAGAAGCAAAAATTCTCAACAGAATATTAACATGTTTAATCCAGCAGGGCATAGAAAGAATTATACATAACAACCAAGTGGATTTCTTCCAAGCATGAAAAGCTGTTTCAAACCTGATAATTACCACCAAATCAACAAGCCAAATAAGAGATATTATATGATCATAATCCATTGGTGCAGAAGAACCATTTGACAAAATGCAATTCCCATTTATGGTAAAAATGACCAGCAAGCTAGGAATAACATTTTCTCAACTAGAAAAAGAATATATACAGTAACTTTATAACTCAAACCACCCTTAATGATGAAATATTTGACACTTTCCCCATAGGACTGGGAACAAGGCAAGGACTTACTCTCTCAACACTTGTATTCAACATTGTACTGAAAGTCCTACCCAGTGCAATAAGACAGAAAAAACAAACAAACAACAAAAAGGTATATACAGAATATACAGATTGGAAAGGAAGAAATAAAGTTGTGCTTATTTGCAGTTGACATGTACTTTATCATCAATAAATTACAATACACTGATTAAATGAACCAAAGGTGACATAAATAAATGGAGTTATATTCTGTGTTCATGGATTGGAGTACTCAATTTTGTTAAGATGTGAATCCTTCCCAACTTGATCTATAGATTCAAGGCAATACCAATCAAATTCTCAGCAACTTACTTTGTAGATTCTGAAAAATGGATTATAAAATTTATATGGAAAGTCAAAAGACCAAAAATAGCCAACACAATAATGAAAAAGAAAAAAATTTGGAGGATTCACACTAACTGATTTCAAGACTTAATATAAAGCTACAATATTCAAGACAATGTGATATTGGTGAAAGAATAGGCACATAGATCAATGGAACAGGATAGCCCATGAATATGCCCAATCAAATACAATCCAGTGGTTTTTGCCAAAGGAGGAAGACAATTGAATGGAGAAAATGTAGTCTTTCAACAAATGATTTTGAAACAATTGAACATCTATTTGCAAAAAAAATGAACCAAGACACAGACCTTACATTAAAGATAAGTCAAAATGGATCATAGACCTAAAAGCAAAATGTGAAACTATAAAATTTCTGGAAGAAAGTAGAGAAAATCTCCATGACCTTGGATTTGGTGGTGAGTTTTTAGATACAACACAAAAGTGGAATGCATGAAAAAAAAATATTCATAAGTTGGACTTTATTAAAAGAAAAAACTCTGCCATGGACACTGTTAAGGGAATGAAAAGACAAGCCACAAACTGGGAGAAAATATTTGTAAAGCATGCATTAAAAAAAAATACTTCTACCCAAACTATAAAAAATTTATTAAAAATTCTTGAAACTCAACAATAAGAAAAAAAAAATCCACTTAAAATATGGGATAATGATCTGAACAGACAACTTTCCAAAGAAGATATGCAAAATAAACAATGAAAAGATGTTCAACTACATTTGTCATTTCCAATTTGTCATTTGGAAAATGCAAAATAAAACAACAATGTGATACACACTCATATTAGATAAGATAAAATCTATCAAGGTGATAATACAGATTGCTGGTTAGGATGTGGTGCAATAGAAATTGTCATTCTTTCCTGGTGGGAATGCAAAATGGTATCCCATTTTGGAATTTTATGAAAAAGCTAAACATACTCTTACCATATGATCCACCAATTATGCACCTGTGTTTTTGACCAACTGTTTTGAAAACTTATATTCACAAAAAACGTTCACACAAAAGGTTACAGTAGGTTTTACATAATGATCAAAATCTGGAAGCAACCAAGATGTCCTTCATTAAGTGTAATGAATAAGTAAACAGTGGTGCATCCATACAATAGAATACAATTCAGCAATAAAAAGAATGAGCTATCAAACCATGGGAAGACATGCATGACTCTTACATGCATATTGCTAAGTGAAAATAACCAGTCTGAAAATGCTGCATAATGTATGATTCCATTTATATTAAAGTCTGGAAACAATAAAACTTTAAGAGATTGTAAACAGATCAGTGATTGCCAGGAGTTCAGGAGGGGGGCATTTGAATAGTTGGGGCATAGGGTATTTTTAGGGTGGTAAACTATTCTGTACAATAATGTAGTTATGCATATATGACACCATAAATACGTCAAAATCCATAGAGCTTTATAGCACATCTGTAGTGCATCTGTCTTAGTTTCCCAGCTGCTATGACAAATACCACACAATGGGTTAGCTAAAACAATAGGAATTTATTGTCTCAAGGTGTTGTAGGCTAGAAGCCTTGCTTCCTTCTACAGTTGGTAGCATTCTGACTGGCCGCAATCCTTTGGTTCTTTTACTTTCCCATTACTGGCAATGTCCTCTCCTTTCTTTTCTGGGTTCCCCCTGACTTCCACCTTCCCTCTGTGACCTTCTTTTTCTATGTCTGATTTTCTTCTGGTTATAAATGACTCTAGTAATCTGGATTAAGGCTCATCCTTATTCAGCTGGCCTCAGCTTAACAAAAATTTCATTTTCAAAAGGTACTGTTTACAATGGGTTCACACCCAGAGGAATGAGATTAAGATTAAGAGCAGGTTTTCCTGGGGCACATAATTCAACCTACCACAGCATCCAAATTAAAAAATAAATTAGGTGCTTGGAGTATCCAAGGATGAAATACAGACTGAAAAAATTATCTTAGTGTACTACATGTGTATGAAACAACGTTGCTGAAGGAGGTGGGGTAAATGGGACTGAACTAAATGATTTGGGAATGGGTGGAATTTGTAAGAGTAAACTGAAAGGCAAAATAAAGTGTACTTAAAACTGTACTCTGATAAAATTGTTTCCTGAGAAAACCCAGGTTAAAAATTCTGAAACCACTACACATGTAAAATCCAAAATATAAAATAAATATCCATGAACTCATACTGATATAAATGAATGAATAGAGATGGCCGGAGAGTAGACAATTCTCCTGTACAGAAGTATTCCAAATAATTAATGTAGATGCTCCATCCTCAAGGAGGTGGAACATAATTCCCCACTTGTTAAGTTTAGGCTGTACATAGTGACTTCCTTCCAAAGAGTACAGTAAGGAAAGGGAGTGGGTAACTTAACAGTGGAGAGACCTGACAAACACTACCTCAGCCAAGTGATCAAGGTAAACACTTACAGTGTTATCTTCAGAGTATGGACTCAGGATATGATGTGATGAAAATGGCACTTTACTTCTGTTGTCTTCCTTCTAAAAACCCATTACCCTGGTCTAATCATAAGAAAACATCAGACAAATCCCAACTGAGGGGCATTCTACAAAATAATTGATGACTACTCCTCAAAACTCTCAAGATTACCTAAAACAAGGAAAGTCTTAGAAACTGTCACAGCTAAGAGGATTCTAAGGAAACACAGTGAATAAATGTAAAGTGGTATCCTGAATGGCATCCTAGAACAGAAAAAGGATATTAGGGAAAAGCTAAGGAGTGTGAATAAATCATGGACTTTAGTTCATAAAAACATGTGAATATTGGTTCATTAATTGTGACAAATGTACTCTACTAATATAAAATATCAATAATAGGGGAAAGTGGGTGTGGGGTATTTGGGAACTTTTTGTACTATCTTTGCACATTTTCTGTGACTCTAAGCCTATTCTTAAAAGAGTTTATTTTACAAACATGGAAGGAGATGGGGAGAAGGAGAGGAAGTCAATGAGGATATTTTGAGTCTAGATGTAGCTGATTATGGAGTTTAACCACTAGTGTTTACCAATAATTCATCCTAGCAGTGATTCCAGTTTAAATTTTGTAATTCAGTTGCCAGTTAAAACAATTGCTTTGGCTTAACTGGACACTACCAAGAGGAACTTGAGAGACTTTGTCTGGGGAGCAGCCCTGGCTGCACAAACACCCACGTATCTACATTCACACAATAGCCACTCAAATTCCACTCCCCCCCACACACAGACATGCATAAACTCTTACATTCCCCAGGTGTGATAGGTTGAATTATATTCTTAATTCATTCCTGTGTGTATGAACATGTTGGAAATATGACCTTTTAAATGTGCTATTTTTAGTTAATGTGTGGCCCAAGTGAATGAGGTGGGTCTTAATCCTATTATTAGAGGCTTTATGAAGAGAAAACCACATGGAAGAGAAGCTGGAAGTCTATAGAACCTGAATGAAAAAGGAGAAGATTTGCATTGCCATGTGACAGAAAAGTCAAGGACCCAAGATTAGATGGCAGTCAGCCCCAGAATGCCAGTCTTCAGGAACAAAGTATCAACTTGCAGGTATCTGGATTTTGTACTTCTCCTAGTCCCAAAACTGTGGGCCAATAAATTCCCATTGTTCAAGCCAACCCTTTTGGTAGTATTTGTGATTGCAGCTCTGAAACTAAGACACCAGGTAAAATTACTTTGGTGGGTACGAGAAAGATTGGAATTTAGTCTTGAAGATAGTGAAAAAAGCATATCAGAGGGAACCCAACACATGGTGGGGCAAATCATAGCTACAAGTTTATATGTGCAGCAATGAATGTGTGTCAACATCTTCTGAGAGTGTGCATGGCTATGTGTGCTAGTGTGTGTTTTGTGGAGAGGGCTCTCCCTTTCTGCTAC
>JAQZBX010075052.1:0-14658 GCA_029593785.1 Cabassous unicinctus
CCAATTGATTTCTTTTTCTGACACTTAAGATGGTATAAAAAGTTTTTCCCCAAAATAAAAAAAAAAAGATTTAAAAAATTTTAAAAAGAGGGAAAAAAAAAAAAAAAAAAGTAATATAAATCTACTGATAAAAGTATTCTACCACATGGAAGAATCACCAAGTCTTAGTACATTTTATTCAATAATTCATTTGAAATGGTCTGAGCTTCAAAAATAGAAGTTCTACAACTACATTTGTTTGCTTCAAAGTAAGGGGGAAATGAGTGCAAACAGATGTTTATGTGTAATATTAGCAGCAACTCAAGGATATTAATGCTGGGGGCGGTTGCAGAAGATAGGGATAAGGTTATTTTCTTTTATGAAAAACTTTCATAAAAGCTATAATACAACCTAAATTTTTTTTTTCTTTTCATTTTATTTACCTCATTCCTAATTCCTGGAGTAGTTTATTCTAGTTTAGAAAAATAAAAATAAAAATAGCTGGCTATATTACCCGACAAAGATAGATCTGTCAGGCATAAGTTATTATGAGGAATATGATACCTTTTTATAGATCTGTCAGGCATAAGTTATTATGAGGAATATGATACCTTAGACTTCTTAGAATCTAGAACTTTTTCTTTACTAGCTTATATATGTCTACTCTTGCTTGGCACTAAATAACGGACATTAGGATAGAACCCTTTGCTATACCTTTGTTGTTAGCTGTTGTCACAGGTTTCTTGTGGTTGAGTTTCTAGTTGAATATAGCAATATATATTGATTTCTTGTTCCATATATCAATATATATTCAATATATATATTTCTCCTTCATGACTACATGAAGGAGAAATAAAACAGTCCCTATCCTTAAGAAACTTAGGGCATAATGGGATGTAAGGTAGCAGTGAGAGAAAGTACTTCTGATCTGTGAAGTTTTAAAATATTTCATGAAAGTGCCTAAACAATAGGGTTGGATTATAACAGCTAGAATGGGAGGGGACTGGGCAAATGACTACATAGAAAAGGCACTGCAGGAGCTAAACAATAGAAACATATTTAATTTGGGCAAGTGGGAGGGAGAACTAGAAATCCTGGAAAAAATAAAACACTTTTTAAAATGCATGCTCTACTTGCAAAAATGTAACAGACCAAGGGTCAAAATTGGAAGAAAAAAAAAGTAAAGTGGACATTGATTATTTGACTTCCTGGGGGCCATATTTCCTCATCTTAGTAATCAAAGGGCCTGGGGTTTTTTGGTTTTTTTTTTTTTTAAAACATGACCAGAAGCAAGGCATATCATTTAAGGTGGTGCAAAAGTAAGGACTCCAAAGAGCTACATCCTTAGTGAAAAGGTCCACTGGATATTACATGCACAACCAGCAGAGGGAGAGATTAATTTGTCTAGCTTTTCTTATGGTTGGAAAATGTCTCCACTGCAAATTTAAACACAGACTTTCCCTCACATTGATTTCGGGTTTTAATTTATAGTAATACCTGAATGAGGGAGTGGATGTAGCTCAGGTGTTGAGCACCTGCTTCCCATGTATGAGGTCCCAGTTCAATCCTAAAAAAAAAAAAAAAACCTGAATGATTCAAGGTCTTTCCAAGTCGAGGTATTCACTGCAAAAATGGCTCCAGTCTGGTAACACTCCAGTAGAATCAAAATAGATCTATGTGACTCCACACCCTCAACCTAGGTCACACCCAATTTCTAGCTTTCAATACAAATTTTTACAAACATAAATATTAGGGGGGAAAAAACCCACAAATTTTAAAACCAAATTACCATGAGTCAAGAGAAACCAGAAAAATAATTAGAACCAAAAAATATTAAGCCTTAAGATAGGAATTAGATACGTAATATAAAATAAAAGTGATTAGATGAAATGAAATGGAACATAAAAAATATTTTTTCAGCTTTAGGAGTCACTGAGTTGCAAGCAGATCAAATGAATCATATTTAGTCTTGGAATACCCAAAGAACAACAAACTAAAGGGAATATCTTAAAAGTAACCAGAGTTCCATTTCTGGATATAGAAGATCAAGCCGATCATTAATTACTCCTACAGTAAAAAACTAAAAAAGCCAGATAAATTTAAAAATCATTTTTAAAAAGATGATCAGAAAGCTGTGGAAGTCTAAAGGAAAGTTTCTTGAGAGCTTGTTTGGAGGTTCAAGCAGGGGAGCGCAGCTACCCGTATACCCTTGACCCAAGAACGGTTGTCCTCCATGGGGGAAGGTCGTCCTTTTTGACCAAGCGCACAGCTTCAGAAGGGGCGCACATGGAGCGGTGAGGGTGGAAGGGGACATCCGTCTAGGCGGCCAGATCAGCCAAATCAACCCTGGTGATCAATGGGGTGGCAGGTGTCGCAGCCAGATCGCCCTCACATCTGAATGAAAGTTTCTAAAGGAGGAACACTTCCCAGGTAGCTAGAGATCAGAGCCACATTCTTCTAGGAGGTGTGGGGAAGTTGCTAAGTCTGGGCTTGAGCCGGTAGAGAATTTGACTTGACAAAGACAGAGGGACTCAGCTGGGAGTAGGAGAAACTAGCTTGGCTTTTAAAGTTCACATGACCTGGCAAGAGGAGAAGATTGGAATCTGGAAGAGAGCCCAAAGCGCATGTGAAATTCCTGCCCACCAGTTTTTCCCATTTCGAATATTTGCTGAGAGCTAGACAGGGTGGGGGTGGGGATGGAGGGCAGGGGGTAGGCTGGTTAGAAAAAGCGCTTTTGCAGCCTTATTGTTTTGATAGAGTTGCTGGAGGGAGGGACCAGCAGGTAACACAACACTGGTGTTGCCATCAAGACATTGAAAGCAGAAGCAAATTGAAACTAAACTGGAATTCAACTCATTTCCCAGTTGAATCAAAATGACCAACACCTTAACATGGCATATTGACAGAGGAAAGGACTTGCCCTCTCTGGTGGAAAATAACGGATTCACTCATGAAAATGTTACCCATAATTATGAGAGGAAAAATACAGTGATTAAAAATGGTCCCGTAGACAACCCAGATAATAGGATTAGAAGAAAATGGCTTTAAACTATCTATGATAAACCTATTAAAGAAAAAGAGGAACAAAATGGGTAAAAGGTTGGTGTAGTTCAACTGAGAGACTTAATTGCTAAAACAAACAAGTGGATATTCTAGAACTGAAAATATATAACGTCTAAAATTTACTTGTAATCAGAAATGTAATAATATAAGATTATCTGATGTTACTTTTGAATATAGTACTAGAATTCTAGCCAGGACAAGAAGAAAAAGAAAAAAGAGGTATAGGAAAAAAGGAAGAAACAACACTGTCATTCAAGAAAATATGATTGCCTACATAAAAATCCAAGTGCACCTAGAGTCAAATTATTAGAATTAATAAAAGAGTTCATCAAATTGGCTGGAATAAAGATAAGCATAATAATTATAATAATAGCTAAAATGATTTTACATGGAATATCTCTTTTAATCCTCAAAGCAAATCCATGAGATATTATCATTATCCCCATTTTATAGAAGAGGAAACCAAATCACAGAGCAGTGAAGTAATCTGCACAAGGAAATTGCAGGGGAGGGAGAGGGATTGGGATTAGGTAGTCTGACATCTGAGCCAAAAATCAAATGTGTTTCTATACATCTACAGCGGAGTTAGAAAATGTAATTTTTTAAAAAAAGGCATTCAAAATAGCATCAACAACAATAAAATAAGGTATGTAAAAAATAAGGAAGAGCTTTATGGAAAATTTTATAAAATCATATTGGAAATCATTAAGAAAAACCCTGGTAAATAAAAACATCTAACATGGTCATGAATTGGAAGATATAGTATTCAGCTCTCAAATTAATTTATAAATTCAGTGCAATTCCAATCAAAATCCTATCAAAGAGACATCATCAACAAAGGGATGTAAGCCATCCCCTGGAAAAGTCTTCCCTCAGAATCAATTAATAAAACGACAGATCCCACTTGGACCTCTGGAATATGATAGAGACTGGAGAAGGACTCCACAAATGCAGAATCAAAGAAAAAGAAAAAAATACATGAAAATCAGGTAGGAGGTTTATGTTCCAGATCTACTAACCTGGACCCATCCCTCTCAGTCAGTCCCATGCAGCTTAAGAGTCACACAGAGGAAGCATGGCCCATCCATCCTGCCACAGATGCAGACTACAGAGTCACTCATAGCAGTGAGTTAGAACCCCACACATATCCAGGCACAGGGATCCAAGTCCACAGAGACCAAGGGCAGAACAAAAGTGGCTGAGGAGTGCCATATACAAAAATGGCCCCAGGGAAAAAAGAGATGACTGCAGAACTATTGGGAAGAGGTGCACACACTCAATCCAGTCTCTGTTTGCTGGACCACCTAAACACAAAACAGACTTTTCTGGATTGACCCCATCTGGTTCCCTGGCCCAGGATACCCTAATGGGGAAGAAACTAGAGGCAGAAAGTCTTACAGAAAAAAAAGAGGGGCATGGTGGGGATGAAGTGCTGTAAGACAGAATGGGTCCCAGAACTGGAAAGTAATAAAAAGGGGACACTGAGTGAGAGAATTTAAACAAATTACAGGTGCTAGGGAAAAAATTCTGCACAAAAACAAAACAGATCAAGGTTCCTGGAGAAGGAACAGGAAAGGAAGATTTCTCCTGGAGGCAAAACAATTGCACACAAAAGAGCAATCTTAAAAATTGTACTGAATATCCAGGGCAAGAATTAGGTGCAGGATTGCTGAGAAAACCTGAACAGTTAAACACTGGGTACTCTAAAAGTCCAGAATAAGTTGGACCAAGTTTCAAAGAAGAGCATTAACACAAAGCCAATCAACAATAAAAACCTAGGCAAAAAGGAGAACCTGAACTTCAGAGTTAACACATCAAAATAATCAGAAGCCCAGACATCAGCAAAAAAAATTACAAGCCATACTAAGAAACAGGGAGATATAACTCAGTGAAGGGGACATATTAAAACTTCAGAGGAGACAGAATTTGGAAAAACTAATCAAAGGAGTTCAAACAAATCTAAATCAATTCAAGGAAATGAAGGGAAATATGAAAAAAAAAAGATGGATATAGAGCTAAAGGATATTAAAAGGACAATGTGTGAGCATAAAGAAGATTTTGAAAGTTTAAAAAGAAACATAACAGAAATTATGGAGATGAAAGGCACAACAGTGGAGATTAAAAATATACTAGAGCATACAAAAGCATACTGAACAGGCAGAAGAAAGAATCAGTGAACTAGAACACAGGACAACTGAAATCATAAAGTCAAAGAACAGATAGAAAATATTAAGCAATGTCTCAGGGACCCGAGTGAAGGCATGAAGCATACACACACACACAAAATGGGCGTCCCAGAGGAGTAGAGAAGGGAAAAGGGACAGAAAGAATATTTGAGGAAATAATGGCTGAAAGTTTCCCAACTCTTACAAAAGACATATATATACATGTCCAAGAAGTACAAAATACTCTAAACAGAATAAACCCTCGAGATTTCCAGGAAGAGGGCAGATTAGAAGGACACAGGACTCTCTTCTCCCAGAAAAATATCTAGAGAACCAGCAGAAATGGCCTGTAAAAAAATGTTCTAGGGTATAGGACACCAGGGGAAGGTTGGACACTGCCCAGAAGAGAGGGGTACAGGAAAAAAATCTCAATGGAAATACTGTGAATGAAATCTGTAGCTGCAGTCACTGGCATACCCGTCCCCCCACCCCCACCCCACCCCGCACCCTATGAGCAGAGAGCTTTGAATTTCTGGCCTTGGGTTGGTGGCTACAGACAAAGGGAGGCTGCAGGGATCCACCTCCCCAGGAAAGGGGAGAGAGAAGGACACAGTCTGAGAGTGATTCAGCTTTTGGCCAACAAATTTAGTCTGCTGTGTCCTGTAAGCACCTCTAGGCCATGCCATTGTTTGCCCTGGAAGCCGGCACAGGACTAAAGAGATATGACCCTTTCAATCAGCCTCCCTACTGATTGGGACTGGCTATTGAGGATGCAGAGGGGAGTGGAACTATTTCCTACCCAGGAAAAGGGAGGGGACTGCCAGCAAAGGTTGGAAAACAGCCTCTGAGAAAGTTTGGATTGTGAGGCTCTTAACCTCCAGGCAGGATCCTCTGTCACATTGATCTGGTCTGTGTTGCAGTGAAGACTCTCCAACCAGGCTTTGAATTGAGAGGCCTGTTGAAGAGTGCCATCTGCTGGCCTACAAAGGAAGTGCATGTGAGGGAATTAAAAGTAAATAAATTAAGAGCTTTTTCTGGCCTTTACAGCCTCCCTTCCCAAAGGTACTTGAAATCAGGTCTGCAACCTATTACTGGGTCCAGGGCCCAGATTTGAGCAACTAACAGCAACAATCCTAAAGACCTAGAACAGGTTGCACCAAGAATCAAAGGACAGCAGTAGCAGCCTCCCGACAATAAATTCCTACAGAAGAGAAAAATTGAGCATCACAGTAAATGCACCACCCTAATCAGATGCCTAGACATCAGAAAAAATTACAAGCCATACTAAGAAAATGGAAAAAATGCCCCAAGCAAAGGAATCTATCAAAGCCCCAGATGAGACACAGGATTTGAGTCAACTAATCAATAAGATTCATACAAATTCCCAAAATCAAATTAATGAGTTGAAAGACAATATAGTGAAAGAAATAAAGACCACCAAGAAGACATCGATATATTTTTTTATGTAACACTTATGTAATCTAATTATCTTTAAAAAAATTAAAATATATATTTTAAAAATAATAATGAAAAAAGAAGACATTGAGCAAGCAAAAAGTAGAATTTGAAAACATGAATAGAAAAATAACAGAGCTCATGGGAATGAAAGATACTACAGGTGAGATAAAAATCACATTAGAGGCATACAACAGAAGACTCGAAATGATAGAAGAAAGTATAAGTGATACAGAAGACAGAACAGCTGATATTGAAGAGAGAAGAACACAGAAAAGAATGGAAAAAATTGAGCAGGGGCTCAGGGAGGTGAATAACATGAAACACAACAAAATACATGCCATGGGAGTTCCAGAAGGAGAAGAAAAGGGAAAAGGGGCAGATAGAGTATTTGAGGAAATAATAGATGAAAATTTCCCAACTTTCATGAAAGAAATGAATTTACATATCCAAGAAGCAGAGCATACCCCAATCAGAATAAATCCGAATAAACCTACTCCAAGACACATAATACTCAGGATATCAAATGTTAATGATAAAGAGAAAATTCTGAGAATAGCAAGGGAGAAGGAAACCATCACATACAAGGTTGCCCAGTAAGACTTGGTGCAGATTTCTCATCAGAAACCATGGAGGTGAGAAGACAGTGGTATAATATAGTTAGGATACTGTAAGAGAAAAATTGCCAGCTGAGAATTCTTTATCTGGCAAAATTGTCCTTCAAATATGAAGGTGAGTTTAAAATATTCACAAATAAACAGAAACTAAGAGAATTCATAAAAAAGAATCCACTTTTGCAGGAAGTATTAAAGGGGACCTTACAGGCCAAAAGAAAAAGGCAGGAGAGAGAGGCTTGGAGGAGAGTATAGGAAGCAAGAATAGCAGAAAGGATAACCAAAAGAGTAAAAAGAGAGACAAAAATAAGATATGGCATATGAAGCCAGACAATAAAATGGTAGAAGTAAAGGCATTTACAGTAATATCATTGAATGTGAACGGATTAAACTCCCCAATCAAAAGACTTAAGCTGACAGAATGGATTTTAAAAAAACATGAGCCATCCATATGCTGCCTGCAAGTGACTCAACCTAGACCCAGGGATACAAAGGCTGAAAGTGAAAGGTTGGGAAAAGATACTCCATGCAAACAGTAACCAAAAAAGAGCAGGGGTAGCTATACTAATATTGGACAAAACAGACTTTAAGTGCAAAAAAGTTATGAGATACAGAGATAAAAGGGACAATCCACCAGGAAGAAATAACAGTCATAAATATCTATGCACCTAACCAGGGTGCCCCAAAATACATGAGGCAAACTCTGGCAAAACTGAAGGGAGAAATAGACATCTTTACAATAATCGTTGGAGACTTCAATACCCCACTCACATCATTAGATAGAACAACTAGACAGAACATCAACAAGGAAACAGAGAACTTGGACAAGTTGATAAAAGAGCTAGACCTAACAGACATATACAGAACCTTGCATTCCAAATCAGCGGGCTATATATTCTTCTTAAGTGCTCATGCATCTTTCTCCATGATAGACCACATGTTCGGTCACAAGGCAGGTCTCAATAAATATAAAAAGATTGAAATTATACAAAGCACCTTCTCAGATCATAATGAAATGAAACTGGAAACCAATAATAGATGGGAAAGGGGAAATTTTGCAAATGTGTGGAGCCTGAACAACACACTCCTAAACAATAAGTGGGTCAAAGAAGAAATTGTAAGTGAAATCAGTAAATATATTGAGACAAATGAAAATGAGAATGCAATGTATCAAAACTTACGAGATACTAGTGAAGATAGTGCTAAGAGGGAAATTTGTAGCCCTAAATGCCTATATTAAAAAAGAAGAAGGAGCTAAAATCAAATTTCTAACTGAACCACTGATGAAACTAGAAAAAGAACAGCAAACCATTCCCAAAGCAAGCAGAAGGAAAGAAATGATAAAGATTAGAACAGAAATAAATGAAATTGAGAACAATAGAGAAAATCAACAAAACCAAAAGCTGGTTCTTTGAGAAGATCAATAAAATTGATAAACCTTTAGCTGGACTAAGAAAGAAATAAAGAGAGAAGATGCAAATAAATAAAATCAGAAATAAAAGGGGGAAGTTATGACTGACCCCACAGAAATAAAAAGGATCATAAGAAGATATGAGAAACTGTATGTCAGCAAACTAGACAGTCTAGATGAAATGGACAAATTCCTAGAAATGCAAAACAACCTACATTGACTCTACAAGAAATACAAGAACTTAACAAACCAATAACATTTAAAGAGATTGAATCAGTCATCAAAAATCTCCCAAGGAAGAAAAGTCCAGGACCAGATGGCTTCACAGGTGAAATCTACCAAGCATTTTGAGAAGAATTAACACCAATCCTGTTTAAACTCTTCCAAAAAAATTGAAGAGGAAGGAAAATTACCCAAACACATTTTAGAAAGCCAATATTACCCTAATACCAAAGTCAGATAAGGATACCACAGGTAAAGAAAATTACAGACCAATCTCTCTAATTAACATAGATGCAAAAATTCTCAGCAAAATACTTGCAAATAGACTCCAACAGAATATCAAAAGAATTACATACCATGACTAAGAGGGATTTATTCCTGGTATGCAAGGGTGGTTCGACATAAGAAAATCAATTAAGACACCACATTAACAAATTGAAGGAAAAACCCACATGATCATCTCCATCGATGCAGAAAAGGCATTTGACAAAATCCAGCAAACTTTCTTGATAAAAATACTTCAAAAGATAGGAATAGAAGGAACATTCCTCAACATGATAAAGGACATATATGAAAAATCCACAGCCAGCATCATCCCTAATGAGGAAAGGTTGAAAGCTTTCCTTCTAAGATCAGGAATAAGACAAAGATGCCTACTGTCACCACTTTTATTCATTATCATACTAGAAGTTCTAGCTAGAGCAATTAGACAAGAAAGAAAAAATATAAGTCATTCAAATAGGAAAAAAGGAAGTAAAACTCTCACTATTCACAGATACCATGATCCTATATTTAGAAAATTCTAAAATGTCTATGACTAAGCTGCTTGAGCTAATAAATGAGGTCAGCAAAGTGGCACGATATAAGATCAACATGCAAAAATCAGTAATGTTTCTGTACACTAGTATTGAACAATCTGAGGAGGAAATAAGGAAAAAAATTCCATTTACAATAGCACCAAAAGACTCAAATACCTAGGAATCAAGAAATATGGTACCTATATTCAGAAAACTACAAAACAATGCTAAAAGAAATCAATGAAGACCTAAACAAATGGAAAAACATTCTGTTTTCATGGATCGGAAGACTAAATATCGTGAAGATGTCAATCCTACCCAAACTGATTTACAGATTCAATGCAATACCAATCAAAATACCAATAGCCTATTTTACAGAAATAGGAAAGGCAATTACCAAATTTATTTGGAAGGGAAAGTGCACCCAAATAACCAAAAACATTGTAAAAAAAGAAGAGCAATGTGGGAGTGCTTTCACTTCCTGACCTTGAAACATCACAAAGCTACAGTGGTCAAACAGAATGGTATTGGCATAAAGATAGACACATAGATCAGTGGAATAGAACTGAGAGTCTAGAAATAAATTCTTACCTCTACGGCCAACTGATTTTTGACAAACCTACCAAGTCCATGCTAACACGGCAAAACAGTCTCTTCAACAAATAGTGCTGGGACAAATGGATATCCATAACCTAAAGAATGACAGAGGACCCCTATCTCACTTCCTACACAAGAATCAATTCAAAATGGATCAAAGACCTAACTATAAAAGCCAGGACCATGAAACTATTAGAAGAAAATGTAGAGAAACATCTTCAAGATCTTGAGGTAGGTGGTGGTTCCTTAAACCTTACACCCAACGCAAGAACAACAAAAGAAAAAACAGATAAATAGGATCTCCTCAAAATTAAACACTTTTGCACCTTGAAGGACTTTGTCAAAAGGGTGAAAAGGCAGCCGACTCAATGGGAGACAATATTTGGAAATCGCATATTTGTTAAGGGTTTAATATCCATGATGCTACAACTCAACAATAAAAAGACAAACGACCCAATAAAAAAATGGGCAAAAGACTTGAATAGACATTTGTCCAAAGATGAAATACAAATGGCAAAAAAACACATGAAAAAATGTTCAGCATTACTAGCAATTAGGGAAATGAAAATCAAAGCTACAATGAGATATCATTTCACACCTATTAGAACAACCACTATTAAAAAGATAGAAAACTGCAAGTGTTGGAGAAGATGTGGAGAGATAGGAACACTTATTCACTATTGGTGGGAATGTAGAATGGTACAGTCACTGTGGAGGACTATTTGGCAGTCCCTAAAGAAGTTGAATATAGATTTCGCATGTGACCCATCAATATCACTACTGGGTATATACCCAGAAGAACTGAGAGCAGTGACACGAACAGACAGCTGCACACTGATGTTTATAGCAGCATTATTCATGACTGCCAAAAGGTAGAAACAAGCCACGTATCCATCAACTGATGAACAGATAAACTGTGGTTTATGCACATGATGGAATGTTATGCAGCTGTAAAAGAAATGAAGTCATAAAGCATATGACAACATGGATGAACCTGGAGGACATTATATTGAGTGAAGCAAGCCAGATACAAAAAGACAAATATATATGATTGCACTATTATGAATTAAATACATTGTCTAAACTCTCAGAGTTAATAACTAGAATATGGATCACCAGAAAATAGAATGAGATTAGAGAATGGAGAGCTGAGGATTAACTTGTGCAGAACTGGTAAAAACATTGTGTGCTATCCTTTGGATATAAATAGAAAAGGTGTAAGCACCATATAATGTTTGTAACTAGTGGTGCTATTATATGGGTATAACCGTGGTGGAAAGGAGAAAAAAAAAGAATAAACCCTAATGGACCTACTATGAGATACGTACTAATCATAATGTCAAATGCCAACGATAGAGAATTCTGAAAGCAGCAAGAGCAAAGCAATTCATCATATACAAGGGATCCTTAATAAGACTAAGTACCAATTTCTCATCAGAAACTATGGAGGTGACAAGGAAGTGGTATGATATATAAGTGGTATGACATATAAGAGAAAAACTGTCAGCCAAAGATTCTTTACCTGGTAAAACTGTCCTTCAAAAATTGAGGGAGAGTTTAAAATATTCACAGATAAACAGAAACTGAGAGAGTTCATCAACAAAAGACCTACCCTACAAAGAACAGCTAAAGGGAGTTCTTCAATTTGAAAGGAAAAGACAGAAAGAGTGGCTTGGAGTAGTGTGAAGAAGTAAAGAACTTCAGAAAGGTAACTAAAAGGGTAAATGCAAAACCCAATAGTACCATATCCTTAATAAATAACTCTACTCTTGAATTCCTATAAGGGAAAACAATTTAAGAAGAAAAAGTCATATTTCCTGATAATGGACATTCAAAATATAAAGAGGTAAAGTGGGACATAAACAACATCAAGATGGGAAACAGAGATATGAAAGCAGAGAAAGTATATGCTGTTGAAGCTAAGTTTGTATCCTGTCAAATTAATAGGTTATAGATGTATATTGTATAATACAATGCCAAGGGTAACCACAAAGAAAGTATTTAACAAAATATACTGAAACATAAATGGGAAAGGGATCAGATACATCACAAAAGATCAATCGTACAGAAAAGGCAGCTGCAATAAAAGAAAAGGGGCAAAAATTTTAAAAAGACATGACATATAAAAACCAAAGGACAAAACAGCTGAAGTCAAGTACTGCCTTACAGTAGTAACAGTGAACGCGTAATAGACTAAACTCCCCAATCAAAAGACAGAGATTGATAGAATGGATAAAAAAGCAAGATCCAACTATATGCTGTTTATAAGGACTCACCTAAGACCTAAAGAACACAAATAGATTGAAAGTTAAAGGATGGGAAAAGATAATCTACGCAAATAGTAACAAAAAGAGCTTGGGTAGCTATACTAATATCGGACAAAGTATATTTTTAGACAAAAGCTGTTACAAGAAACAAAGAAGGACACTATATGTTAATAAGAGGGTCAATCCACTAAGAAGAAATAACAATCATAAATATTCATGCACCTAACCTTGGGGCCCCAAAACACATAAGGCAAACACTGCAATACTAAAGGGGGAAATAGGCACCTCTACAATAATAGTTGGAGACTTCAATACACTATTCTCATCAATAGTTAGAACATCTGGACAGAAGATCAATAAGGAAAGAGAGAACTAGAATAATATGATAAATGAACAAAACTAACAGACATATACAGAACAATACACCAAAATAGCAGGATATACATTCTTCTCAATCATTTTCCAGGATAGACTAGATGTTGGGTCTCAAAACAAATCTCAATAAAAACCTCCCAACAAAGAAAAGCCAGGGATCAGATGGCTTCACAGGTGATTTCTACCAAGTATTCCAAGAAGAATTAATACCAATCCTGCTCAAACTCTTCCAAAATATTGAAGAGGGATCACTTCCTAACTCATTCAATAAGGCTGTTATTACCCTAATACCAAAGTCCAATAAAGATAATACAAGAAAAGAAAATCACAGACCAATTTCTCTTATGAAAATGGATGCAAAAATTCTTAACAAAATATTAGCGAATCAAACACAAAAGCACAGTAAAAGACTTTTACACCATGATCAAGAGGCATTTATCCCAGGTATGCAAGGGTGGTTCAACAAAAGAAAATCAATAAATGTAATACATCAATTAACAAAATGAAGGGGAAAAAATGACATGATCATCTCAATTCATGCAGAAATGACATTTGACAAAATCCAGCACCCTTTCTTGATTGAAAAAAACCCCACAAAAAAAACAAAAAAAACACTTAGAACACTAGGAATAGAAGGAAACTTCCTCAACATGATAAGGGGCATATATGAAAAACCCATAACTAAATCATACTCAGTGGTGACAGACTGAAAGCTTTTTCTCTAAGATCTCAAACAAGCCGAGGATGCTCACTGTCACCACTATTATTCAACATTTCACTGGAAGTTCTAACCAGAGCAATGTGGAAAAAAAAAAAAGGAAAGAAATAAAAGTCATCCTAATTGAAAAGAAAAATGTAAAACTTTTACTCATTGGAGATGACATTATCCTATTCATAGAAATTCCCCTTAAATCCACAGTAAAGCTACTGGAGCTAATAAATGAATTCAGCAAAGTGGTGGGATACAAGATAAACATGCAAAAATCAGTAGTGTTCCTGTATACTAGTAATGTGCAATTTGAGAAGGAAATCAAGAAAAATTCCATTTACAATAGCAACTGAAAGAATCAAATATCTAGGAATAAATTTAACCAAGAATGTAAAGTTCTTATACATGGAAAAGTACAAAATTTTGTTAAAAGAAACCAAAAAAGATCTAAATAAATGGAAGAACAGTTCATGCTCATAGACAGGAAAACTAAATATTGTTAAGATGTCCATTCTACCCAAAATGATTTACAGATTTACTGTAATCCCAATCAAAATTCCAACAGTCTACTTCGCAGAAACGAAAAAACCTATCATCAAATTTATTTAGGGGACGGATGTGGCTCAAATGGTTGGGCATCCATCTGCCATATGGAGGGACCTGGGTTCGATCCCCAGGACCTCCCGGTAAAATAAAAATATATATATATATATAGAAGGCGCATGGGCTGCCAGGCTCTGTGTGCCGGTGAGCTGCCAGGCCCCGGGAGCCATGCAGCAAGATGATGATGTAAAAGGAGAGAGACAAGACGAGATGCTCCGAAAGCTCTGAAAACCAGGAGCCGAGGTGGCGCAGAGGGCTAGAACACCTCTCTCCTACATCAGAGGTCTTCAGGATCGAATCCTGGTGAAGACTGGAGGAGGAGGATGAGAAGAGATGAAACAGACACAGAGAATTAAAAAAAAAAAAAAAAATTATTTGGAAGGGTAAGGGGTCCCAAATAG
>JAQZBX010075053.1:0-14657 GCA_029593785.1 Cabassous unicinctus
CAGCAATTCTATTGCTGGGTATATACCCAGAAGAACTGAAACCAAAGACACGAACAGATATATACACACCAATGTTCATAGCAGCATTGTTCACAATTGCCAAAAGTTGGAATCAGCCCCTGTGCCCATCAACAGATAAATGGATAAGCAAAATGTGATACAAACATACAACAGAATATTACTCACCTGTAAGAAGGAATAAAGTGCTAACACACAGAATAACATGGATGAATCTTCAAGACCTTATGTTGAGTGAAGCATGTCAAGCCTTGAAGGATAAACATTATGTGACCTCACTGATTTGAATTGAGGAAAGTGAGCAGTCCCTGAGAACCTTTGTCTGAAAGATAGGTTAACAAGGGAGAGAAAGAGAAGAGAAGGTTGTGAGCCATGACCCATATGGACATAATCTATGGTAAAGTAATAGAGTATAGTTGTATATTGAAGGATAGGAAAGGTGGGTAGTGATATTACTGGGTTTGGTGGTGCAGGGTTGACAGGTCGATAGATTAGGAAGGGCGGGTTAGAACACTCAGTATACTTCAGTGAGAGATGGGAGGGGGACTAGGTGCCTAATAAGGGCGGAACAATCAGCTTGTCAAGACCTCTGGTTACATGTAACTATGAATCCTGTCATCCAACGAGTCAAGACAGGGGAGTGTTATGTGCCCCAGGGGGATGGGGAGGAAGGAACAGAAGAGATCAAACAGGGGGTATTTAGTGCTCAGGGGAAATATTTTTCATTACCTCACACTAATGGACACAGGACATGGTAAATAATATCAAACATTATTAAAGTGTATATAAATTGTAAACTATACTGTAAGCCATTGACAATGTTTAGTAGCTATGCTTCACTATCTGTGTAACAGTTATAACAATGCTATCATCCACATAAAAAAGGTTTTAATATTGGGTAAGGAAAGGGGAAGGAAGCTGGGTATATGAGAATCTCTAGTATTCTGTGTGTGATGTTGCTGTGACCTAAAACTTCTTTGAAAATTAAATGAAAATTTGGGAGACACTGGGGAGTGAGAGGGGGAAGGTGCCATGGTACAAACTGGACACCCGATAATGCAGTGATAAAAGGAAAAAATAATAACAATAATTTTAAAAAATTTATTTAATTATTTGTTGTTGTTTTTTTAATTTTTTGTTTTTTTCCCATTTTTTGAATGTCCCAATCATTTAATTTTATTTTAATTTTAAGGTTTTTTTTTCTGAGTTTCCATGTATTTTATCTCTTACATTTAAGCTTATCATTAGCATTTCATTTTCCTATTAATTGTATTTGGCTATTGTGTGGGCTTCATCTTCAAGGAACTTTTAGACCACAGAAGGGTTACAACGGGGGTAGTAGAGGATCATTGGTTGGGGGTGTTTGGGATGGGGGTTTCATGGGAGGAAGTTCACCTGAATATACATGAAAGATATACAAAAATGTTCAAATGATCAAGCCTTGGGGTATGGTAACAGTAGGTAGACAATCACTCAATAATTGAGGGAATACTGAGTTCCCAGCCTGGAGAGCTCTGCCACATTCTCCAAGAGAGCAGCAAAAGTCAACCGAGTGCAGGGGCAGTGTCTGGCAAAGGAGGATGGTTCAATGATAGGTTCTTGCTATTGATCACTAGTCTTACGAGTCTTTGCTCTTGTAAATGAAACTTAGCCTACTGTTATGGGGTGCCTAAGGGTTGCCCCCTGAGAGCCTCCTTGTTGTTCAAATGTGGCCTTTCTCTTAGCCATACTCAGCATATTAATGCATTACCTTCCCCCCAGTGTGGGACACAACCCCCGGGGTTGAGCCTCCCTGGTAACCAACAAGGGATTAATACCAAGTGCCAACTGGCAATACAACTGGAAAAAGACCTTGAATAAAAGGGGGAAAACGTAAAGTCAAATGAGTTCATGTGGCTAAGACACGTCAAAAAGTGTCAGGAGTTCATCCCAGAGGTAACACTTACGCACTCCTCAGTAGGATCTCATAGAATAACAAAGTGGATATCACCCCACACAGAGGGGCTCCTGAGGAATCTGGAGACACCCAAGTCCCATATGGGGGGCAGGGATAGCTCTAGAGATTGATGCCCTCTCAGTGGGCTCTACTTTGGAATCTGTGCTCCTGAGAGTTGAGTGAAGCAAGAGTTGGACTCAAATAAGTCCTCCCCACACATGGTCCATCAGTCCCTTCTCTTCCAACTTATATGTGATGCTGGAGTTTGTAGGTGTACTTCCAGACTCTGGAGACTTTGGCCTGCCCATGTGCCAGCTGTGCCCAGAATCTTGGTGGAGCTCTAACTCCTACTCTACAGCTCAATGGACTCACCCAAGTCACCTGGTGAGGAGATGATGATGGACTATGGCCATCCCATGGAATGGAGAGAGCCTGCAGCTGCAGGCAGGATAGTCTCATCCATCTTACCCATGGGACATAAGTCCCCTCTCACTTGGAGGTGGAGTGGACATCACCATCCCAAACTCCTCAGGATTGGGGGAAGAGCTATGAACTAGAGTGGACTTAATTGTATTCTGTTGTAGACATATTGTGATTCAAGCAATGGAAGAAATTACAAGAGTGAGGTGGAGCCAGTGGCCACTGGATGCTTTCAGGGCAGGGAAGGGAAAAGCAGTTGTAATACAGGGGCTTTTTCAGGACTTGGGAATTATCTTGAATGACATTACAATGACAGATACAGGCCATTTTACATCAGCATATACCATGCAGAACTGTGTGGGAGAGAGTGTGATCTACAATGTGAACTATGGTCCATGCTTAGTGACAAAGCCCCAGGATGTGTATTTCCATTGCAGGTGATGTGCCACACTAATGAAAGATGTTTATATGGGATGTTATGGGAGGTGTGGGAGGAGGGGAACATGGGAATCACTGTAATTTTTTTATAACATTCATGTAATCTAAGCATCTTTCAAAATATATATATATATAAAAGTACCACACAAATACAATGTATCAACAATAGCAGAGTATATGTGAACATTGTACTTATCCATGAATTATCTGTAATCCTGTAATGTTTCTAATATAAAAATAATAATATTTCAAAATGTTATCCTGACAGAAAAAATAAACTGCTTTAAAAAAAATAATAATCAACAATGTTCTATTGCTTACAGGAAATATAAGTTGAAGCCAACTTTAGCCCTTCATAATGTAGCCTGAATATTGGACTCTGGCCTTTTCTCCTGTTTCCGTCACAGCTCCTCTCTACAGTCAGGCTGCTGTATTCACTTGTCCATGAACTGCCTTGCTCATCCTGGTGATTCTGCCCTGCTCCAACCCTATCACACTGTTATTCCCCCTTTACATATAGGGAGGCTGTGAGTGAAGCCCAAAACTGTTATAGCATACAAGGATCCCTGAAATCTTCCTTTTGCCTATTTCTCCTTTTGCATATTCAACCCTCTTCCCCATGCTCAGTTTTGTTCCTTCAAAGGGCTAAGTGCCTTTTCTACCTCATGGCATTGCCTTTGCTGTGACTTTTGCCTGGAGTGCCTTTTCCTTAGTACTTTGCATGACTGGCTCCTTTTCATCCTTCAGGTCTCAGTCTGAATGTCATGTCATCACTCAGATAAAAGTAAATCTATGTAAAGTAGATCTCCACCCTCTTATTAGTGATTATAAAAGCTTTTTAAATTCCCATCGGGCATTGATAATAATGTGTATTTATTTTATCCAGTTATTTGTTTATTGCCCTTCCTTTATCCCATGTTTCCTGATTGCTGGAACCTGATCTGTTTTGACTCCATGCCACCTCCAGAGTCTAGTACAGTGCTTGAAAATACTTTGCAAATACACTCCAAATTCTTTTCGGATAATGAATGAATGAACAGACCCTCCATTGCTTCATAAGACAGCTTAAACCCCAAATCCATAATTAGTTACAGTAGTATTATATGTAATAGTTACATTTGTTACATAAATTAACTCACTTAATGAGGCCCAGCATTCACCTCCTCTAATTCATAAACTCTTTATATTCTAGGACACTTATTTTGTATTTAATCATGTTTGTCTCTTCCTTTTTTTCCTTGTGGTAACATATATATACCATAAAATTTGCCATTTTAACCAAAAGTTTACAATTTAGGGCCATTGATGGCTTTTACAATATCTTGCTAACATCACCACCTTCCATTATCAAAATTTTTTCATCACCCAAACCAAAAATTCTTTACCCATTAAGCAATAATTCTCTATTTCCCCTTAACCCAGCCCCTGGTAACTTCTAATCTACTTCTTGTATCTATGAATTTTCTTTTTTAGATATATCATATACGTGTAATCATACAATATTTGTCCTCTGGGTTTGGCTTATTTCACTTAGCATGATATTTTCAAAGTTCATCCATGTTACATCATGTATCATAACTACATTCAGTTTTATGGCTGAATATGATTTCAATTGTGTGAATATACCAAATTTTATACCTTGTTTCTGTCTTCAGGGTTTTCTCAGGCATGGTTTTGTATAGACCGCTTTCCACAACCAACTTTATGACTTTTTGGGTCACTTGTTGAATGGGCTGGAGGAGCACACCAAAATGAGGAATATATTTCCTTGACAATCCATAGAAGTCACCTAATCATTGGGCCTCATTTTTGGCTGTAGGAAGGGCCAGATACAACAGGTTATCCTTTTCCTTAGAAGGGATATATATTTTTTAAATCTCTCCCTTGCTGCTTGTCTTCCTTTGTTGTGCCAGCTCACCACACCATGCAGGCCCTGAGCTCACTTCACCATGTGGGCCCTAGAAGGGATATCTTGATGTCCCACAGCACAGGATGCCTAGATATTTCACTGAGATGAAAGGCTCCTGGATATTTGTTGGATTTATTTCCCATCTGTCATGCAAATATCTTACCAATAAGACTACATCGTTCCTACAATTTGATCATTAGGAATAGTCAACATAATCTCATCAATGTAATGGAGCAGTGTGATGTCTTATGGAAAAGGGATCACAGTTACTATGGACTAGATTATGGAGAGTTGACACATTCCTGAGGTAGGACAGTGAAAGTTTATTGCTGTACTTTCCAGCTGAAGGGAAACTGTTTCTTGTTGTTTTTTTAAAGAGCCATCAGGGAAAAAATTGCCAAATCAATACCAATATGCCAGGTACCAGTGGATGTGTTGTTTGCATAAACGGTGATACCATATCTGGAACAACAACTGCAATTGGAATCACCCCCTGGTTATGTATATAATAATCTACTGTTATCATTCAAGATCCATATGAGCCAAATAGAACAGCTGAATGGGAATGTGGTGAGAACCATCATTGCTACATTGTTTAAGTCCTTAATGTCCTTAAGGACATTAAGTGTCCTTAATGCACTAATCTTTGCAGTCCCCTCAGAAATGTGGTATTAATTTTGATTTACTATTTGCTAGGTATAGGCAGCTCTAGTGGCTTCCATTTGGCCTTTCCTACCATAATAGTCCTCATTCAATAGGTCAGGGAACCAAAGTGGGGATTTTGCTACTAATTGAGTATGTCTATTCCAACTATGTATTCTGGAACTGGGGAAGTAACCACAGAATTGGTTTGGGGACCCAATGGACCCATTACGAGATGGACCTGAACTAAAACTCCACTGATTACCTGATGTCCATAAGCCCCTACTCTAATTGGTGGATCACAATGATTATTAGGGTCTCCTGGAATTAGTATCAGTTCAGAACCATTGTCCAGGAATTGAAGTGTCTGATCATATCCTTTCCCCAAAGCACAGTCACCCTGGTAAAAGGCCATAGTTTCCTTTGTGAAAAGCTGGGAGGAATATTAATAGCATAAATTTTTAGCAGTGGGCAGTGTCGTTCCCCTAGGGGACCCAGCTTACCCTTTATTCAATGGGTTCTAAGTCTCAAACTCTCTTAAGTCTGGGAACTGATTGAGGGGCCATGACTCTCTGTTTTCTTTTATTCAAGTTAGACTTGTTTTGTTGGCCTAGAACCCTTCTACTTATACAGATTACATAAGAATTTAGTAGACTGCTTATTTATTTCACTTCTAGGTATCTCATGGTCAACTAGCCAATGCCATAGGTCTCTGTGAGTCAGACTGTTCTGATTATTGCATTGACTCTGTTGTCCATGAGAGTCATCATGCCCCCTTGTGTTGGACCACTAAGTCCCAGCTAACCTGGGGTATAATCATCCCCATTATATTTAAGGATCCAAATACAGTGTCGTCAGTTCCCACAGTAATATCTGACCTACTAGAAAGAGTGACCACAGAACTCTTTAGGGTCACAAATTTTTTCCTCACAGTTGTGGTGAAAGATGTGTCCTCTGGGCACTTCTGGGTGGGTAAGCATGTCTTACATGATGAATCCACTCTAACATTCCAATCTCCCTAAGCCTTGTACCTCTTCATCTATATTATACTAGGGAAATTCTGGCATTTTCACTTCATTTAGTGTAGGGCACCTTTTGGTCCATGTTTTAATAACCAAAGTCTTAGAGCTCTTTTCAAAAAAATGTATGTTTTAAGAGACATTGTGAACTTACAAAACAATCACATACATGTGTGGAATTTCCATACATCACTCCTCCACCAACACACTATATTGTTATGAAACATTTGTTACAGATTATGAGAAAATATCATCAAACTATTACCACTAACTATGGTCTATTGTGTACATTTGGTATAATTTTTCCATACCCCCTATTATTAGCACAGTACCTCTTTTGGCATTGATGCAAGCATATAACTGTATTGGTGTGAACTATAGTCCATAGGTTACGTTATTTATATTTTTTCATGCTTCTCCATGTTCTTACCACCTTGCAAATAGTGATGTACATTTGTTCTAGTTCATAGAAAGACATTTTTGTATTTATACTCTTAACCACAATTCTTATCCAAATCTGTGTTCACTATGTTATTCAGTCCCTACATTATTCTCTAGCTTTCTTTCAAATGACATTTAAATCCCTAGACTACTCTTTTCATCCACTGTTTCATTTATAAACCAATTGCAGTAGTTCTACTCTATATTACAATGTGTTACCACCAACTCTATCCACTTACACACATTTATAGTCCAGATAATTAAAACTTCTGTATATATTAAGCATTAGTATCCTTCTCAGCCCTCTTCCTATCTCCAAATAACCTATAATCTAGGTTTTAACTCCATGTGTTTATTATTCATATTTAGTTTATATTAGTGAAACCATGCAATATTTGACCTTTTGTGTCTGGCTTATTTCATTCAGCATAATGTCTTCAAGGTTCATCCTTGTTATCATGCATCCCAATTTCATTTCTTCTTACAGCAGCACAGTATTCCATCATATGTATATACCATATTTTGTTTATCCATTTGTTGGGTGATGGACACTTGGGTTGTTTCCAGCCTTTCACAGCTGTTAATAACATTGATTTGAACAATGGTGTGCAAATGTCTGTTCACATCACTGTTTTCAGTTCTTCTGGATATATTCCTAGTAGAAGAATTGATGGGTCATATGGCTGTTCTATATTTAGCTTACTGAAGAATGGCCAAACTGTGTTCCACAATGGCTGCATCACTTTACATTCCAACCAAATGTGAAGGAGTGTTCCTATTGCTCCCCATTCTCTCTAGCACTTATTGTTTTCTGCTTTTTAAAATGCCGTTCTATGTGGTGTGAGATGATATCTCATTGTCACTTTGATTTGCATTGCCCTAATAGCTATTGATATTAAACATTTTTCATATGCTTTTTTACCATTTGTATTTCCTCTTTGGAGAAATGTCTATTTAAGTCTTTTGCCCATTTTTAAATTAGATTTCTTGCTCTTTTATTGTTGAGTATTACGATCTCTTTATATAGAATAGAAATCAAACCCCTATTGGATATGTGGTTTCCAAATATTTTCTCCCATTGAGTCAGCTGCCTTTTCACATTCTTGATGAAATCCTTTGAATCACAAAAGTCTTTTAAGTTTGAGGAGGTCCCATTTATCCATGTTTTCTTTGGTTGTTCCTGATTTTGGTGTAAGGTTTAAGAATCAACCACCTACCACCATGTTTTGAAGATGTTTCCCTAAGTTTTTTTCTAGGAGCTTTATGGTTCTAGCTTTTATATTTAGGTCTTTGATCCATTTTGAGTTAATTTTTGTATAAAGTATGAGATAGGGGTCCTCTTTCTTTCTTTTGGCTATGGATACCCATAGACTGTTCTGCCCCAGCTGGGTGGGTTTGACAGGCTTGTAAAAAATCACTTGATCATAAATGTGAAGGTCTGTTTTTGAATCATCAATTCAGTTCCATTGGTCTATGTGTCTATCTTAATGCCAGTACCATGCTGTTTTTATCACTGTAGCCAGGTAATATAATTTAAATCTGGAAGTGAGAGTCCTCAAACTTTGCTCTTTCTTTTTAAGATATTTCTACTATTCAGAGTCTCTTACCCTTCCAAATAAATTTGACAATTGTGTTTTCCATTTGTTTAAGAAATGCTGGTGGAATTTTTATCGGGGTTGCATTGAATCTGTATAACAGTTTGGGAAGAATTGCCACCTTAACAATATTTGGTCTTTCAATCCATGAGCATGAAACATTCTTCCATTTATTTAGGTGTTTTTAAATTTTCTTTCAGCAATGTCCTGTAGTTTTCTGAATACAAGTGAAATACATCCAGAATATTTGATTCTATTAGTAGCTATTGTAAATAGAATTTTTTCCTGACTTCCACCTTAGATTGCTCATTACTAGTATATAGAAACACTAATGATTTGTGTAACCCAGTCCTGTGGGTGTGGGCCCATTATAAATAGGACCTTTTGATGCAGTTACTTCAGTTATGTTGTGGCACAAGTGAAGCAGGTGGGATTTTAATCCAGATTACTGGAGTCATTCAAAAACAGAGTAAAAGTCAGATGGAGAAAGAGGCCACAGGGAGCAGCCAGATTTGGAAGAAAAGGGAACTGGAAAGAGACCTGTGTATTGTCATGTGACATAAAAGCCAAGTAACCACAGGATTGCTGTCCAGTAATTTGATACTGATCCTGGCAGGAAACAAGCCTTCTAGGCACTGAAATTGTGAGCCAATTTGCTATGCCAAACCATTATATGGTATTTGTTTTAGCAACTAGAGAACTAAGACAGTAGCCATTCTATTGGGTGTGAAAGAGTATCTCATTCTGGATTTGATTTGCATTTACCTAATGGTAAAGGAATTTAATAGTCTTTTCCTGTGTTTCTTAGCACAATAAAACAAAATAAATGAAATACTTAACTGTTGTTATTCATAGATGATGGGATTTTCCTCAGAGAAAATATTAACGACCATAGAAGACATTGCAAAAACTGCATAAATGTAATATACAAAAATCATGGGGAGTGGATGTGGCTCAAGGAGTTAAGCACCTGCTTTCCACATGGGAGGTCCCAGGTTCAACTCCCCAGTGCCTCCTAAAAAAATAAATAAATAAAAATAAAGAAGCAAGCAAATGGAAAAAAAACAAAACAAAACAAAAAAAAAAAACAAACTAAAGGGAACTGATGTGGCTCAGTAGTTGAGTGCCTGCTTCCCACATATGAGGCCCCAGGTTCAATCTCCAGCCCTGGTACTGCAAAACATATCAATTGTATATTTTATGTTACCTTCAGACAGAACTTTTTACAGCAGATAGGTTAAAGCAGTGGACACTGAAAAGGAAAGACCAGGATACTGGTGGGCTAGACAATGGAGGAAATAACATTATTATAAATTGGGCTGAATATATCCAGTGGGTGTACTTATTAGATATTCTAGTCTGAGATATTAGCGTGAGCAGCCTGCATGGTAATAATTGTTTTCTAGCTAATTTGGCTGAAACCTGGCTCAATGGTCACCCATAGGAATGCTGGAAAAATATATTAGGTAGAAATCTGCCTAACTATGTCCATTGTGAAGTCTAGAAAAATTCATTGATAAGAGTGGAATGAGGATTGGAACCAAGAATTGCATGATAGCATTGTATTGCTATTAGATATACATGTGGAGATGTCATGCAATAATGCTAAGAGTTAACACTCATTGAGTACATTCTCATTCTGGTGCCGGGCACTTTTCTAAGTGTTTTCCTTCCTTAGGTATTTGCTCTGCATGACAACCATGTGAGGAATATATTATTATAATTCATATTTTACAGAGGAAGAAACTGAGACACAGGGTGTTATACAGATAATGAAATACATGAGTCTGAACCTCAGAGAAGCTGATATAACTAGAGGTGTAAACTAGGATGTAAACAACTACAGACAACCATGCATTTAATGAGGCACATAAGAGAGATGTGTCAATAGAGAAAAGAGGACTAAGCACTGAGTTCTAGGGTGCTTTGACATTAAGAAGCTTGTCAGAAAACCTGGAGATGTGAAATTTCATGGCCTGGGTAATGAACATTATTCAACAACAGTAGATTGTAACAACTTATTTCTTCCCTTTAACAATTTTCAGATCTGTTAATTTTTCATAATGATAAAATTGCCACCCTGGCTCTCCTTTTCCAAAATTAGAACAAAAATGTACATATTATACAGTTTTCAGATATTGTGTATATACCCACTTTGAAAACCTCTATAATTCAGTGCTAGAGCTGGAGCAGAATTTTTTTTCCCTTGAATGTGCATTTAAACATATAGCCAGACTGAGGTCTTTCAGTAGCAGAAATAGAGCTGTCTTCTACAAAGTAAAGATAAGGGTAACACATTTGATTTCTGCACAATCTTTTTTTTTTATCACTTCATTGTTCAAGCTCTTTTCTCTCTTTCTCTTTTTTAATTTTAGGAGGTACTGAGAATTGAACCCAGGACCTCATACATGGGAAGCTGGCACTCAACCACTGAGCTACACCTGATCCCACTTTTCTCATTTTAATTAATTCTAAATTGTATTTGAAATAGTGTCAATTTATTTATTCCTGTTTTTACAGATGAAATAAAGAAGCTGTACAAAGTTAATAATCCACAAAATATTAATTAATTATGAATTTATTCATTCAACAAATATTTTTGGGTTATTGGTAGGTATCAGGCACAGTATAAATACCAGACATATACTGACAAACAGATTGGACAAGATTTTGTCTTCACAGAATATTATTACATGGAGCAGGCATATGATAAGCAAAATATCACACATATAATATATCAGGGGGGCGACAAGCTATTTTAGCAGCATCCCAAGTCTCCCACACTAAAAGTCCTCTCTTTACTGTGACACCAGTATAAGTAAAATCTTTGAAAATACTCTGGCAAGTCATTATAAATATATGAAAAATTTGATTTCATTTGGGAGATTCTTGCTATTCCATTAAAGAATGTGGCAAAACTCCCAGGGTGGGAATTCAATATTCTTTCAGTTATTGTGTGAATCTCCACTCATCATGATGATGCCCTATGAATATTTGAAAACACTGACACCCCACACAAATGGGCCTCCCCTGCCACACTTGTAGCCCTTCTGTGATCCAAAATTTCTTCAAAAATGAAGCCAATAAAATAGGCAAATACAATTAATAAGAAAATGAAAAAATGATAGTTTCTAAGAATAAGATATAAAATGCAAAAGAATTTTAAAAATTAAAATTTGGCATAATAAAAAATAATGAAAAAATAGAAAATTTTTTTGACGTTTTGCTTTTCATCACTTTAAGTTTAGCTGTCCTGTACATACAGTGGTATTTTCTTCCATTTATTCCCTCAGTGTCTTACTTTTTCATTTTGACTTGAAAGAAGTTTTAGGTCACAGCAAAGTCCTGTACAGAATATAGGGGACTCCCATAAACCCAACATCCTCCCCATTTTCCTCCTTGCACTACTAATAACATTTTATATGTGGATGGTACATTTGTTACAACTGATGTACAAATAGTGAAACATAGCTACCAACTATGCCCAATGGTTCACATTATGGTTTACATTTTGGACCACACACTTTTATAAATTTTGATGAAACTTAACATGGCCTGTATACATCATTACAAGATCATGTAGAACACTTCCATTGCCCTCAAAATGCCACTGTTCCATTTAGTCTATTCTTCACTTCCCCTTCCCTCAGAACCCATGGCAACCACCAGGCTACACTCCTTGCAGGAGCAGAAACATAGTTACTTGCAACAACACTGAGGACTTGACACACTGGTCTATCCTCCCCTATTGGGCACGGCAATGCTTTTGAGAGACACCTGCCCCTTATTTGAGAACATAGTGAGCCTCACCAGGATGGGAGTCCAACACCTTCCCTCTCATTATATAGGTCTGCACACACTGATAAAACACAGTATGTCAAGATGAATACTCACACACTCCCTAGAAGCCTGCCCCAGGTGCACCTTATCCTGAATGCCCCCCACATCCAATGTCCTAAACAAGTAACCCTATATTGCTCTATTGCCAAAAGACCATTCCCAATATAGTAGACTCAACCATGTGCCCACCAATCCCAACTGTTCACCTGCTCCCTACCACAACCCTCCCCCAGTTCCGTGGACAGTCCAATCCAACCTCCACACCCTACCCCCTGCCATACCTGTGTTGCTTATACCAATAATATCACTGCACCACTGTCATGCCCCTCCACTGCACAAGTATGCTCTTCCAAATTAATACACAAAATGAGGAAGGTGATATCACTACTGACCCTACAGAAATAAAGAATATCATAAGAGGATACTTTGAAAGATTATATGCCAATAAGAATGATAATTTAGAGCAAATGGAAAAATTCCTAGAAACTCACAAGCAGCCTTCATTGACAAAAGAAGAAATTGATGAACTCAATAGTCCAATTACAAGTAAAATATAAACTCATTCATCAAAATCCTCCCAACTAAGAAGGGTCCAGCACCAGACAGCTTCACTGGTGAATTCAACCAAACATTCTGGAAAGAGGTAACACCAATTCTGCTTAAGTTCTTCCAATAAATAGAAGTAGAAGGAACATTGCCTAACTCATTCTATGATGCCAATATTACCCTATTACTAAAGCCAAACATAGATACCACCAGATAGGAAAATTACAGACCAATCTCTCTAATGAACCTAGATGCTAAAATCATTGGGAAAATACATGCTAATCACATTCAACATATCAAAAGAATTATACACCATGATGAAGTGGGTTTCATCCCAGGTGTGCAAACATGGTTCAACATAAGAAAATCAATCAATGTAATATACCACATAAACAGATTGAAAGAAAAAAACCACACGATCTTCTCTAGATATACAGAAAGAGCATTCTACAAAAAACAGCATGCTTTCCTGATAAAAATGCTACAAAAGATAGTAATAGAAGGAAACTTTTTGAGCATGATAAAGGTTATACAGGAAAAACCCAAAGGTAACATCATCTTCGATGGTGAAATCCTAAAAGCCTTCCCTCTGAGATCGGGAATAAGACAAGGATGCCCACTATCACCACCCTATTTAACATTGTCTTAGAAGTACTTGCTCAAGCCCTGATGCAAGAAAAAGATAGAAAAGTCATCCAAATTGGAAAAGAAGTAAAAATTTCATTATTTGCAGACGACAGGATCCTATACGTAGAAAGCCCTGAGAAATCTCCAACAAAGCTTCTAGAACTTATAAAGGAGTTCAATAATGTCACAGTCTATAATATCAATGATCAAAAATCAGTAGCATTTCCGTATACCAATAATGAGAAGTCTGAGGAGGAAATCAAGAAAAAAATACCATTTACAATAGTAACTAAAGGAATCAAATACATAGGAATAAATTTAACTAAAGATGTAAAGGATTTATATACAGAAAACTACACAACTCTGTTAAAGGAAATCAAAGAAGACTTAAATAAATGGAAGATTATTCCCTGTTCACAGATAGGAAGACTAAACATCATCAAGATGTCTATCCTACCCAAACTAATCTACAAATTTAATACAATCCCAATAAAAATCAACACTGTATTTTTTAAGGAAATGGAAAAACTAACTACAAAATATATTTGGAAAGGTAAGAGCCCCAAATCACCAAAGTCATGTTGAAAAAGAGAAATGAAGTTGGAAGTATCACACTACCCGACTTTAAAACATACTGCAAAGCTACAGAGCTCAAAACTGCATGGTATTGGCACAAGGATAGACATACCGACCAATGGAACTGAATTTAGAGTTCTGATATAAATGTTTGCATATACAGCCAACTGAAATTTGCCAAGGCCATGAAGCCCACTAAGTTGGGAGAGAATGGCCTCTTCAAGAAGTGGTGCTTGGAGAACTGGATATCCATATCCAAAGAATGAGAGAGGAACACCATCTCACACCTTATACAAAAATCAACTTGAGATGGTGCAAAAATCTAAATAAAAAATCCAAGACCATAAAGACCTTGGAAGACAATGTAGGGAAGCATCTACAGGACCTTGTAATGGGAAATGGTTTCATGAACTTCATACCAAAAGCACAAGCAGCAAAAGAAAAAATAGATAAAAAGAGATTTCCTTAAAATTAAAAACTTTTGCACCCCAAAGGACATTATGAAGAAAATAAGAAGGTAGCCTACCCAATGGGAGAAAATATTTTGCAACCATATATCTGATAGGAACCTAAAATCCTACATATATAAAGAAATCCTACATCTTGAAAATAAAAAGACAGGCAACCCATTTAAAAAACGGACAAGTGAC
>JAQZBX010075054.1:0-14655 GCA_029593785.1 Cabassous unicinctus
ATATGATGTATAAAACAAAAGGATAAAATGACTGAAGGAAATATTGCATTTACAGTAATATAATTGAGTATTAATGGAATAAACTCCCTAATCAAAGGACACAGATTAGCAGAAGGAACACTGCAATCCCAAAACAGCAGGATATACATTCTTTTTTGTTTGTTTGTTTGTTTTTAAAGATTTATTTTTTATTTATTTATCCCCCCCGCCCATTGTTTTGTGCTTGCTGTCTGCTCTCTGTGTGTTCTTCTGTGTCTGCTTGTCTTCTCTTTAGGTGGCACTGGCAACCGATCCTGGGACTTTCTGGAGTGGGAGAGAGGTACTCAATCTCTTGCGCCACCTCAGTTCCCTGATCTGCTGTGCCTCTCTTATTGTCTCTCCTCTGTGTCTCTTTTTGTTGCATCATCTTGCTGCACCAGCTCTCCACTCGGGCCAGCACTCCTGTGCAGGCCAGCACTCCTGCGTGAGGCAGCACCCCACGTGGGCCAGCTCTCTGCTCGGGCCAGCTTACCATGTGGTCCAGCTTGCCTTTCACCAGGAGGCCCCGGGAATCAAACCCTGGACATCCTATATGGTAGACGGGAGCCCAATCGCTTGAGCCACATCCGTTTCCCAGGATATATATTCTTCTCAAGTGCACATTGATCATTCTCCATGATAGACCACATGTTGGGCCACAAAACAGTCTCGATAAATTTGAAAAGACTGAAATTATACAAAAAATCTTCTCTGACGACATGCAATGAAGCTGGAGCTCAATTACAAGGCAAGAACTGGAAAACCCAGGAATATATGAACGTTAAATGACATTCTCTTAAAGAGTGGATCAAAAAAGAAACTGCAATGGAAATCAGTAAATATTTTGAGATAAATGAAAATGAAAACACAACATATCAAAACTTATGGGATGCAGTGAAGGCAGTGCTGATGGGGACATTTATAGCCCTAAATGGTTACATTAAAGAAGAAGAAAGCCTAACTGCACACATGGAAGGACTAGAAAAATAACAGAAAACTAATCCAAAAGCAAACAGAAGGAAAGAAATAACAAACACTAGAGCAGAAATAAATGAAATATAGAATTAAAAAAATAGAGAAAATTAAAAACAAAACTAAAAGTTGGTTCTTTGAAAGGATCAATAAAATTGACAAATTCTTAGCTAGACTGACAAAGAAAAAAAGAGAGAAGATGCTGATAAATAAAATCAGGAATGAATGGGAGACATTACTACTGACCACACAGAAATGAAAAAGGATCATAAGAGGATACTATGAACAAATGCATGCCAACAAATCAGACAAACTGGAATAAATAGACAAATTCCTAGAAACACATGAACAACCCACACTGACACTACAAGAAATAAAAGAGCTCAAATGATCAATTACAGGTAAAGAGATTGACTCAGTCATCACAAACTCCTAACAAAGAAAAGCCCAGGACCATATGGATTCACAGGTGAATTCTACCAATCATTCCAAGAAGAATTACTACCAATCCTGCTCAAACCCTTCCAAAAAATGAAGAGAAGGGACCCACTACCTAACTCATTCTGTGAGGCCAACATCACCCTAATTCCAAAGCCAAATAAAGATACTACACAAGAAAAGAAAATTACAGACCAATCTCTCTTATAAATACAGATATAAAAATCCTCAACAAAATACTAGCAAATTGAATCCAACAGCACATTAAAAGAATTATGCACCATGATCATGTGGGAATTACCCCAGGTATACAAGTGGTTTAACATAAGAACATCAATTCATGGAATATACCACATTAACAGAATTAAGGGAGAGAAAAACACATGATCATATCAATTGACACAGAAAAGGCATTTGACAAAATCTAGCATCCTTTCTTGATAAAAACACTTTGAAAGATAGGAGTAGAAGGAAATTTCCTCAAGATGATAAAGGGCATATATTTTAAAAACCCACAGTTAACATCATACTCAATGGTGAAAACTAAAAGCTTTCCCTCTAAGATCTGGAACAAGAGAAGGATGCCCACTTTCACCACTGTTATTCAACATTGTGCCAGAAGTTCTAACGAGAGCAGGTAGGCAAGAAAAAGAAAAGGCATCCAAACTGGAAAGGAAGAAATAAAACTTTCACTATTTACAGATGACATGATATATATAGAAAGTCCCGAAAAATCTGCAACAAAGCTACTAGAGCTAATAAATTAGTTCGGTAGAGTGGCAGGATAAAGATCAACAGGCAAAAATTAGTTGTGTTTCTATACACTAGTAACAAGCAATCTGAGGAGGAAATCAAGAAAATTTCCATTTACAATAGCAAATAAGAGAGTCAAATATCTAGGAATAAATTTAATCAAGGATGTAAAGAATCCTTTCACAGAAAACTATAAAACATTGCTAAAAGAAATCAAGAAGATCTAAATAAAGGGAAGGACATCCCACATTCATAGATTGGAAGACTAAATATTGTCAAGATGTCAATTCTACCCAAATTGATTTCCAGATTCAACACAATCCCAATCAAAACTCCAACAACTTTACTTTGCAGAAATGGAAAGGCCAATTATCAAATTTATTTGGAAGGGTAAGGACCCCAAATAGCTATATATATACATATATATATATGCATATATATAAATATATAAAAAGAAGAATGAAGTTGGAGGACTCATATTTCTTGACGTTAAGTCACTTTACAAAGCTACAGTGGTCAAAACAGCATGGTACTGGCATAAAAGATATATTGACCAATGGAATCAAATTGAGAGTTCAGAAATAGACCCTCACATCTACAGTCAATTGATTTTTAACAAGGCTGCCAAATCCACTCAAATGAGATAGTATAGTTTCTTCAACAAATGGTGCTGGGAGAACTGGATTCCCATATTCAAAAAATTGAAAAAGGACCCCTAACTCACACCTTATACAAAAATTAATTCAAAATGAATGAAATGAATATAAGAACCTGGACTATAAAACTCCTAGAAAAAAAGGAAGTGAAAAGGCAGCCTACTCAATTGGAGAAAATATTTGGAAACCACATATCTGAGGGTTTAATATCCAGAATATGTAAAGAAATCCTACAACTCAACAATAAAAAGACCAAAAAAAATGGACAGGACTTGAAAAGACATTTTTCCAAAGAGGAAATACAAATGGCTAAAAAGCAGATGAAAAGATGCTTAACATTACTAGGTGTATTAGTCAGCAAAAGGGGCACTAACGTGAAATACCAAAAATGGGTTCGTCTTTATAAAGGGTATTTATTTGGGGTAGAAGTCCACAGATACCAGGCCATAAAGCGTTAACTTTCTTCTCTCACCAAAGTCCACTGCCATATGTTGGAGCAAGACAGCTGCCCACGTTTGCCAGGGTTTAGGCTTCTTGGGTTCCTCTCTTCCCAGGGCTGCATTTCTCTCTGGGCTTAGCTCCTCTGGTTCCTCCACAAGGTCAGCTGTAGACTATCAGGTGAACGGCTCACTTCTCTTCTCCTGGGGCCTTCTCACCAACATCAAAACTCCAACATCAAAACTGCTTCTCAAAAACTGCTCCCTCTGTCCTCTGCCTTGCCTTTTATATTCGATTCCCCACCCACCAAGGGGTGGGGCTCAATGCCCTACTGACTGGCCCAGTCAACGCCCTAATCATAACTTAATCGTGCGCAGATTAACAGATCAGTTTACAAGCATGATCCAACTATATTTTTGGAATTCATAATTACATCAAATTGCCAAATGGCTACACTAGGTATTAGGGAAATGAGAATGAAAACCACAATGAGATATCACTTCACACCAAATAGAATGGCCACCATTTAAAAAACCAGAAAACTACAAGTGTTGGAGAGGATGTGAAGAAATAGGGACACTCATTCATTGCTGGTGGGAATGTAAAATGGTATAGCCACTGTGGAAGACAGGTTGGCAGTTCTTCAGGAAGCTAAGTATAGAATTGCCATATGCTCTGGCAATCTCGCTGCTAGGTATATACCAAGAAGAGCTGAGAGCAGGGACTTGAACAGACATTTGCACCCTGATGTTCACATTGGCATTATTCATAAATGCCAAAAGATAGAAGCAACCCAAGTGTCCATCAACTGATGAATGAATAAACAAACTGTGGTATATACATACAAAGGAATATTTTTCAGCTGTGAGAAGGAATGAAGTCCTGATGTATTCAACAGCATGGATAAACCTCGAGGACATTATGTTGAGTGAAATAAACCAGACACAAAAGGACAAATATTGTATGATCTCACTAATATAAACTAATTATAATAAGCAAAAAATCATAGATTTACAAAACTATAATATAGGTTACTAGGAGATAGAATGAGGGTAGAGAATGGAGATCTGATAGTTAATTTGTGTACAATTTCTATTTAGGTAGATTGTAAATATTTAGAAATGGACAGAGGTAGCACATTATTGTGAGTATAATTAACAGAGCTGAATTATGTGAATATGGTTGAAAAGGGAGGTTTTGGGTCATCTATGTTATTAGAAGGAATGCTAGAGAATACAACATGGGACTGTATAACACTGCATAACACTTTATAACAGTGAACCTTTCTGTGGACAATAACTATGGTTAATAATACAAATAGAGGAACATTCTTTCATGAACTATAACAAATGTACTTCATTATCGCAAGGTGTTAATAATAGGGTGGTGTATGGGGAAAAATATACCCAATGCAAACATGGACTCTAACAGTAATATTTTAGTATTCTTTCATCAATTGAAACAAAGGTACCACATCAATGCAGACTGTCAACAATGGAGGGGGGAGTACATGGGAATGCTGTATTTTTACATGACACTTATTTAAACTTAAAACTTCTCTAATTTAAAAAAATTACAATAATTAGGGAGCAGATGGGGCTCAAGCAGTTGGGCACCTGCCTCCCACATGGGAGCCCCCGTTTTCAGTTCCCAGTGCCTCCTAAAGAAGACGAGCAGGCGCAACAAGCTGACACAATGAGCTGATACATGAGTAGGGAGCGGGTGTGGTTCAAGTGGTTGGGCACTCGTTTACCACATGGGAGGTCCCAGGTTCTGTTCCTGGTGCCTTGTAAAGAAGATGAGCAGACGAGTGGACACAACGAGAAGAGACAACGAGTGGACACAACACGCAAAACAATGAAAAGAGACAATGAGCAGACACAGCGAGCAGACGGATGAGGAAGCCATTTTGGTGAGGGGGGGGACTAAAATAATTTTAAAAAACCATTATGCTAAGTGAAAGAAACCAGACACAAAGTACTACATATGGTATGGTTCCATTTGTATAAAATGTAAACATAAATAAATCCATAGAGACAGAATTAAACTAGTGATTATGTAGGACTGGAGAAAGATAGAGAGATTGAGTGGTGATTGCTATGGGCTATTGGGATTTTCTTTTTGGAGTAATGAAAATGTTTGAAAATTGATTGTGGCAATGAATGCACAACTCTGTGATTATACTAAAGCTCACTGATTATAAACCTTGGATGGATTGTACGGCATGTGAATATATCTCAACAAAAGTCCTTAAAAAAAAAGTTGAGGGGTTATAATACTTACCTTGTAGGCTTGCTATAAAATTATATTAAGAGTCCAGCTACAATGAGTCTAACACATATAAGTTGCCTGGTAAAATTGTTTCCCCCTCTTCACATTGAAAAAAAAAAAAGCCAACACGACCCTCATCAAGCATTTGTTATAACATCAAGCCTTTAGACATAACTAACAGGAAACATGGAGAATAGAGGAAGAAACTAAATAATACCAGAAGTAATTTGAAATCTAGGATGTGGGTATATTCTCCAGGACAAATAACCTGGATTCTTCAATAAACCAATGCATAAAAAGAGGAAAGGACTTTCATAGAATAAAAGAGATTCAGAAAATATAATATCCAAATGCAATGCCGTATTCTTATTTGGATTCTGGTTAGGAAAAAAAGAACTGTAAAAAGATATTTTTGCAGAGCGGGTGTAGCTCAGTGGTTGAACGCTTGCTTCACATGTACAAGGGCCTGGGTTCAATCCCCAGAACTTCCTAAAACAACAACAACAAAAAAAAACTGCTTCATAAATAAATTTAAAAAAAACAACAGGAAAAAAGACATTTTTGATAATATCATAAAAATGTGAATATGGTCCAGATATTATTAACAGTAATTGTTAGGTGTGATAATAGCATGGTACTTAAGTAAAAAAAATGTTCTTATCAGTTAAAAATGCATACTTAGTATTAATGGGTGAAATGAAATAATGTCTTGGATTTGCTTTAAAATAGTCCAGGGGAGCAGGTGTGTGTAGCTCAGTGGTTTGAGCGCCTGCTTCCCATGTATGAAGTCCCAGGTTCAATCCCCGGTACTTCCTTAAATAAATAAATAAATAGATAAATAAATTAAAATAGTCTGGGGGGGTGGTGCGGGAAGTGGTAGGAAGAACAGATTAAAAAAAAATAGTACAATGTCAACTGTTGAAGAGCTCAGCTTATGAATACACAGGGTTTCAGTATACTATTCTTACTATTTTCCAGAATCAAAGGTTATAAAAACCTGATCATTACCAATAAGCTTCATCTACCTATGTGCTCCTCCCCTACCCCTTACCCCTGCCTCCCTGAACCGTGAAGGAATTTTATGTTAAGCATTCCTTTGCTTTATCTGGCATGTATATATATACCTAAACGATATATTGTTTTAGGTTCGTTTTTGAACTATCTACAAGTTCTTTTCTTTTGTTGCTGTATATTAGGCTGTCTTTTTCTTTAACTCTCCTTCACCTTTACAACCATACCCCTAAGCCACTATCAACATCACTCTCCAATTCAATTCATCTTCAAGACTCAGTTCAGGCACTACCTCCTCTTAGAAGCATATAATGTCTCCTCCCCTTCCTCTGGCTTGTGATGTCTCTCTTTTGTGCTCCCATAATATACTGTGGATTCTCTTATGATAGCCCTTAATTTCTCTATTTTAATCAGTTATTTCCTCTGTCTCCCCCATTACATTTTTTATATACTTTATTTTTGGAGAAGTGTTAGAATTACAGAAAAATTACACCAAAAGTATAGGGAATTTCTATATAATCACTCCTACACACACACACACACACAGTTTCCCCTATTATTAACATCTTACATTAGTGTGGTACATTTGTTACAATTGATAAACCAATACTGAAGCACTGCTACTAACCAAAGTCTATAGTTTAGTTAAGGTTTATACTTGCGCTGTACAGTTTTATAGGCTTTGACAAATGTGTAATATCATGTGTCTGTCATGCAGTATCATACAGAATATTTTCACTGCTCTAAATATGCCCTGTGCTTGACCTATTCATCCCTCACCCTCTCTTCTAAACCCATGGTAACCACTATCTCTATATCAAAGTTACAGGTTCTTTCATTAACACTAGCTAAAAACTACAATAACAATAAATCCACTTTGATCCGTGGTTACACTCCTCCTTATGTTTGCTCAGTCCTCAGACTTGAGGGATTTGGGATGATGTCCATTCTACTGCTTCAGGCTGAGAGGAGACTTAGATATTGTGGGGCAGATGGAAGGAATTGTTTTGCCCACAGTTGTAGATACTCCTTGTTTTTTTGGGTTGGGACTTGGCTCTCATCACCATTCTGTTATGTCTAAGGCAAGCCTAAAGAACCAGAGAGTAGGAGTTGGCCACAACTCTGCTAAGATTTCAGGGCTCAATTGGCATATGAACAATCCAAAGATTTAAGTCTATGAGAGATTTATTTAATGGGTATATTGAAAATTATAAGTTCAAATAAAAGGAGCAGAAGAATCATGGGCAGGAGAATTATAAATAACTATGTAATATTGGGGAAATAGAATATCATATATTACCAAATAGGGCCTGCAAAGGGGGTGTTGATTTCATGAGGCTCTGTGGCTTGTTTCTGGTGTTCAGAGGTCCCTAGAACCCTCAAGAATACTCTTGTTTGAGGCTTTGTTTACTGTGGCAGTTTGTGAAATCTGCCTGAGATCTGCATAAGTGTATCCTTTGGAATGACCTCTTGACTCACTTTGAAATCTCTTAGGCATAAAAACTCTTTTTTATTAGTGTTTCCACCTTTTGGTCAAGGTATTTTTCTAAATGCAGCACAGGTTAGTGCTTGGTATTAATTAAATTTTATTATTTTTTAGGACACTAGCTTTGTTTACTCTACCACTGCATTCTCTATAGCTACTTAGCATAGGACCTACCACACAGAAGGTACATGTTCTCTCTCACTCCCATACACACATATCCACACAAAAATACTTAGGCATATTCTTTTTTAGATATATCTCTAGTGTGCTGTGGGAGATACAGTTTTCCAAATGATTGCTTTGCCTTTTCAGAAATGTACAATTTGCAGGCCTGAAAATTACCTCCTATATTTGTCATTTCTTTAAGAAAGGTAATTCAATTGAGATCATAACCAAACACATGGTAGATGGTAACTCTTGATTAAAGCAGGATGTGAATGAATGAAAAAGCTTTATTAATAAATGTAGGAATCTCTGTCTACTTGGAATAGAAAAGCAATGCAAAGAATGAAAATAGGGAGACTGCAATTTAAGTTTTATATGGCAAAGGGAGAAACTGAAAAATTTTCACTAAACATTACCAATCAATAATACCATAAAATGAGACCATGCTGGTAGTGTCTGTTATCAACTTAAGGCTTTTCAATTATGTAAAGTTAAGTGGCTGGTTTAAGCTTTTCTTTAATAAACATCATAAAGGAAAGAAAACTTAGGTTATTGGAGACAAAATTTCCACATTATTTTAGAGTCATCGGAATCCGAACACTTTTTTCATAACAGAGTAACACAAAGGTTTACTCATCCATAACATCTCAAACTGAATTGATTTTTCATTTCTTTCATTTCCTATGGAAGCAAATGATAAATATTCACTAAAATGCCACCACAAATTTAATTAGCCTTAGGGAAAACCTTCAGAGGCAGCAACTGATAGTCTTACATATACTTAGGAGTCTCAATAAAAGATGTCAATGAAAGATGTCGACTGATAAAAATGAAAAAGATAGTAGACTAGAGAATAGAGAGCTCAGTGGTTATGTCTCTAACCACCACAAGCCATGAAAATGTGAATAGACCAGGCTAAAATCATTACTACTACAAAATTCAATAAAACAAAGAAAAAAATCTCAAAAAATTATGTTCTAGTACTTTTTTAATATAACAAAGAAAAAAGTTATAATCTTGGTTTTCTCTGAGAACAGACCAACTTAGTGCAAAAAACAAAAAAGACAATTGAATACTTAGAAATTTTAAACTTGAGGACTGAAAAAACTAGAGTTTGCCACAAAGAACTTGTAGTTTTATGCAAATGATATTTCCTAGTGTTACCTGGATTCACCTGGGAAAACAGAAATGTACAAGACTTTTGCTTAAGGTCTCCTTGATCTATTCTCTATTTTTCATTCCATTCTCTAAACTACTGCTAGGATCCCTCGAAACACATAAATTTCATCTTGTCACCTCTTGATTAAAAATCTTTCTCTAATGCCTATGGTATAAAGTCCATATTCTACATTACAACATAAAAGAACCTTCACAATTGGATTACAACCTATCCAGTCTCTACTTCTATCATTTGTAAAGCAGTTTTATTGAGATATATTCACATACCATATAATCTATCCAAAGTATACAATCAATGGCTTTCAGTATAATCACAGTGTTGTGCATTCATCGCCACAAAAAAATTCTAGAACAATTTCATTACTCCAAAAAGAAAAACTCCACACCCCTTAGCAGTCACCTCTCAATCCCTCTATCCTTCCCCAGCCCTCCATAACCACTAATTTAATTCCATCTTTATAAATTTTATTATATTTATATTTTATATAAATGGAATCTTACAATATGTAGTACTCTGTTTCTGGTTTCTTTCACTCAGCATACTTTTTTTTGCCTGATATTAATATCTTGTAACATTATCATACATTTGTTGAGTTTCAAAGAAAAACAGTCTTATATAAGCAATATTACCCATATTAATATCTCACATAAGGTTTTACTATGCTATACGTTCCCATGTTATATTTTTTAGCTTTCTTTCTAAAAATATACATGACCTTAGACTTTTCCTTTCAACCATTGTCTTACTCATATAATTGCACTGCTAGTTACACATACTGTATTGTGCTTTCACATTTTCTATTCATTTCCAAAGATTATAACAAACTTTGCCAATTCTGCACAGGTTAACCCTTAGCTTTCCATTCTCTAACCTCATTCTATTCTCTGGTAACCCATATTATTAACTCCATGAGTTTACACAACATATTTAGTTCATAGCACAATCCTACAGTATTTGTGCTTTTGTGTCCAGCTTGCTTCACTCAACATAATGTCCTCCAGTTTCATGCATGTTGTCATATGCTTTAAAACTTCATTTCTTCTTACAGATGCATAATATTCCATCATGTGTATACTCCACAGTTTGTTTATCCATTCATCAGTTGATGGACACCTGGTCTATTTCCATCTTTTGGCAATTATGAATAATGATGCTATGAACATCAGTGTGCAGATATGTCTCTTTGTGTCACTGCTCTCAGTTCTTCTGGGAATATACAAAGTAGTAGTATTGCCAAGTCACATGGCAAATCTATATTTAACTTCTTTAGAACTGCCAAACAGTCCTCCACAGTGGCTGTACCATTCTACACTCCCAGCAAGAGTGAATAAGTGAGTCAAGATGGCATCGGTTTAGGAGGGCACTCGCTGACTCACTCTCTGAGGATGGCCAATTCGGGACAGGGTACTGCCCAGAGGTCTGTGCTGGGGGCACACAGAGAGCGAGCTTTGGGGACATAGCTCTGGAGGGAGCTGGACGGCGCAGATTACTCAGGAAGGATTCGTGCCGCTAGCTTGTCTCTTTGCTGTGCTTCTTCTTCAGTGATTTCCCATTCCCTGTCTATATTGATTTTATCTCCCAACGCTATCTCTTTTACTTCCTTCATCTTTCTGCCTTCCGCTTTCTGTTGTGGTTCTTACATACCACGTTTTTTCATTAGCCCACAACTTCAAGGGTGTCAATTTCTATTCTATTTATTCTGTTTTCTTCATTTTTTATTAACTTTTTCCTTTCAGCCCTTTCTTTACTCTTTCTCTCTCCTCATTCTAGCCTACTAAATCATTACATATATTTTCCTCTATTTGGTTTCCTAGTCCATTGTAGGTACTCCACTTTTTTTCCTATTACTCTACACTGCCTACATGAGTTAAATATTCATTTTACTAAGTCTTATACGGCCCCTCTCCTAACTTTTTTCAATATTATTATTATCCTTCTTCCTTTCTCACATCTTTCGATTCCTCTGGCCCTAATCTTTTGCCTTCAAGGGAACATAGAAAGAAGCAAGGAAATAAAATAAGAAGAAAAAGTGTCAAAGAGAAAAGTTAACACACACACAGAACCACCAGCTAAATAAAACTCTAGAGCAGAGAGAGAAGCTAATCAACTGAATAAACCCATCAAGATAAAATGATGAGTAGAGGGAAAAAAAAATTACAAACCACACTGAGAAACAGGAAGACATGGACCAGTCCAATGAACAAACTAAAAACCAGGAAGAGATACAGAACATTGAACAACTAATCAAAGCTTTCCAAACAAATATCATGGACCAACTTAATGAAGTGAAAGAAGAGATTAAGGATATTAAGAAAACACTGGGAGAACATACTGAAGAAATTGTAAATACACATAAAAAGATAACGGATATGATGGTGATCAATGGCACAATCCAAGAAGTCAAAAAAGACGCTGGATTCACATAACAGCAGATTTGAACAGGCAGAAGAAAGAATTAGTGATATGGAAGACAATACATCTGAAATCAAACAGATAGTAGAACAGATAGACAAAAAGACAGAAAAAATCCAGCAGGGACTCAGGGATTTAACCGACAACACAAAATGCACAAACATACGCATTATGGGCATCCCAGAAGGAGAAGAGAACGGAAAGGGAACAGAAGGAGTGTTGAAGGAAATAATGGCTGAAAACTTCCCAACCCTATTGATAGAGATGGATGTGCAGATCCAGGAAGCACAGCACACCCCAAACAGTATAAATCCCAACAGGCCAACTCTAAGACATATACTTGTCAAAACGTCCAATGCTCAAGACAAAGAGAAAATACTCAAGGCAGCAAGAGAAAAGAGAACCATCACATACAAGGGAAGCACAATAAGATTAAGTGCTGATTTCTCATCTGAAACCATGGAGGCAAGAAGACAGTGGTATGACATAGTCAAAGTACTAAAAGAAAAAAACTTCTAGCCACGAATTCTCTATCCAGCAAAACTGGCATTCAAAAATGATGGAGAGTTCAAAATATTCACAGATAAACAGAAATTAAGAAAGTATGCCAATAAGAAACCTACACTTCAAGAAATACTAAAGGAAGTTCTACAAGTTGATAGGAAAAAACAAGGGAGAGAGAGTTGGAGGAGAGTGTAAAAACTTCTAAAAAGACAAAAAGAGAAATAAAAACAACATATGACATACATTAACCCAAAGAAAATACGGCTGAAGTAAGAAATTCGTTGCAAGTAATAACACTGAATGTTAATGGATTAAATTCACCACTCAAGACACACAGATTGGCAGAATGGATAAGGAAATATGATCCATCTATATGCTGTCTACAAGAAACCCACCTTCAACCAAGGGATTCAAGGAGGCTGAAAGTGAATGGCTGGAAAACAATTTTACAAGCAAACAATAGCCAAAAAAGGGCAGGAGTAGCTACACTAATATCAGACAAAATAGACTTTAAATGCAAAACTATTGTAAGAGATAAAGATGGACACTATGTATTAGTAAAAGGGGTAATCTCTCAAGAAGAGAGAACTATCATAAACTTTTATGCACCTAATCGGGGTGCCTCAAAATACATGAGGCAAACTCTGAAAAAACTAAGTGGAGAAATAAATGCCTCTACAATTATAGTGGGAGTCTTTAATACACCATTATCACCATTAGACAGAACATCTAGATAGAGAATCAATAAAGAAACAAAGACTCTGAACAATACATTAGAGGACCTGGACCTAATAGACATATACAGAACACTACACCCAAATACAGCAGGATTTACATTCTTCTCGAGTGCACATGGATCATACTCCAAGATAGACCACATGCTAGACCACAGAACAATTCTCAATGAATTCAGAAAGATTGAGATTATACAAAGTAATTTCTCTGACCACAATGGAATGAAATTGGAAATCACTAAGGGCCAGAGAAACAGATTAGGCACAAAGATATGGAAGTTAAACAACACACTCTTAGACAGTGGGTCAAGGAGGAAATCTCAAAAGAAATCAGTAACTACCTTGAAACTAATGAAAATGACAACACAACATATCAAAACCTATGGACAGTGAAAGCTGTCCTGAGAGGGAAATTCATAGCCATAAACACATATATTAAAAAAGAAGAAAGAGCTAAAATTGAAGACCTAACTGCACACTTGGAGGAACTGGAAAAACAACAACAAACTAAACCTAAAGGAAGTACAAAGAAGGAAATAACAAAGATTAGAGCAGAACTAAATGAAATAGAGAATAAGAAAGCACTAGAAAAAATAAACAAAACCAAAAGCTGGTTCTTTGAGAAGATCAATAAAATTGACAAGCCCTTAGCCAGACTAACAAAGAAAAAGAGAGAACAGATGCAAATACACAAAATAAGGAATGAGCAAGCGGATATCACTATTGACCCCACAGAAATAAAGAGTATCATAAGAGGATACTTTGAAAAACTACATGCCAGCAAGAATGATAATTTAGAGGAAATGGACAAATTTCTAGAAATTCACAAACAGCCTACATTGATGAAAGAAGAAATTGGTGAACTCAACAGTCCAATTACAAGTAAAGAGATAGACTCAGTCATCAAAAACCTCCCAACTAAGAAGAGCCCAGGACGAGATGGCTTCACAGCTGAATTCTACCAAACATTCCGGAAAGAGCTAACACCAATCCTGCTTAAGCTCTTCCAAAAAATAGAAGTAGAAGGAATATTGCCTAACTCATTCTATCATGCAAACATTACCCTAATACCAAAACCAAACAAAGATACCACAAGAAAGGAAAATTACAGACCAATTTCTCTAATGAACCTAGATGCTAAAGTCCTCAACAAAATATTTGCTAATCACATTCAACAACATATCAAAAGGATTATACACCATGACCAAGCGGGTTTCATCCCGGGTATGCAAGGATGGTTCAATATAAGAAAATCAATCAATGCAATACACCACATAAACAGACTGAAAGAAAAAAATCACATCATCTCTATACATGCAGAAAAAGCATTCGACAAAATACAGCACTCTTTCCTGATAAAAACACTACAAAAGATAGGAATAGAAGGAAACTTTCTGAATATGATAAAGGGTATATATGAAAAACCCAAAGCTAACATCATCTTCAATGGTGAAATCCTAAAAGCCTTCCCTCTGAGATTGGGAACAAGACAAGGATGCCCACTATCACCACTCCTATTTAACATTGTCTTAGAAGTACTTGCTCGAGCACTGAGGCAAGAAAAAGATATAAAAGGCATCCAAATTGGAAAAGAAGAAGTAAAAATTTCATTATTTG
>JAQZBX010075055.1:0-14656 GCA_029593785.1 Cabassous unicinctus
TCTATGTGTCAATGTGGTCAAATTGATTAATCTTGTTGCTTAAATTTTTATATCCTTGCTAAAGATGTTTTTGACTGCTTATTATTGAAAAAGATATGTTAAAATCTCCAACTTTGATTATGAACTTGTCTATTATATCCTTTTATTTCTTTCAATTTTTGTTTTTTATACTTTTTAACTGTTATTATTAGGAGTACCCAAATTAATGGTTATTTCTATATTACATTTGAATTCACCCATTTATCATTATGAAATGTCCATTTTCGACTCTAGTAACACTTCATGATCTAATGTCTATTTTGTCTAATATTAATACAGTTACACCAGCTTTATTTTGATTAGTAATTTTATTTTATATCTTTTCTCACTTTTACTTTTAATCTTTTTGTGCTCTTATATTTAAACTGTATCTTTTGTGAATAGCATATAGTTGGGGTTTTTTTTATTTATATAACTTTATTTTTACTTTTCATTATGGAAAATTTCAAACATATACAAAGATAGTATAATATAAACCCATGGGGAAGCGAATGTGGCTCAAGTGATTGGGCTCCCACCTACCACATGGGAGGTCCATGGTTTGGTTCCCGGTGCCTCCTAAAGAAGATAGCAAACTGGCGCAATGGGCAGGCACAGCAAGCTGATATAACAAGATGACACATTAAGAGACACAAGAAGAAAACCATAATGAGAGACACAACAAAGCAGGGAGCAGAGGTTCCTGGTGCCTTCTAAAGAGGACGAGCAGGGTGGTGAGCTGGCACAACAAGATGATGCAACAAGAGACACGAGGAAAAACATAACGAGAGACACAACAAAGCAGGGAACAGAGGTGGGTTAAGTGATTAGGCTCCTCCCTCCCACATCAGAGGTCCCAGGTTCGGGTCACGGTGCCTCCTAAAGAAACAAGGAAGACAAACAGACACAGCAAGTGCAAACAACGAGGGAGTGGGGAGAAATAAATAAATAAAATCTCTAAAAAACAAAAAAACAAAACAAAAAAAAAACCCATGTACTCATCACCTAGCTTCCTCAGTTAACAACTCACTGCCAATCTTATTTTCATCTACATCCTTTCCTCTTTGCACCCTTAGAAATTAATTTTTGTAATTAATTCTGTTTTTAAAATTTTAGTAACATACATGCAACCTAAAATTTTCCCCCTTTAACCACATTCATATATATAATTCAGCCATGTTAATTACATTCACAATGTTGTGCTACCATTACCATCATCCATTACCATAACTTTTCCATTGCCCCCAACAGAAAGTCTGCACCTACTGAGATTTAACTCCCCATTCCCTAGACCTCCCCAGCCCCGGTAACCTGTATTATAGTTTCTGATTCTATGAATTTTTGTATTCTAATTATTTCTTAACAGTGAGATCATACAAAATTTGTCTTTTTGTGCCTAGCTTATTTCACTCAACAGGATGTCTTTCCATATTATCCATATTATCACCTGTGTCAGAACTCTGCTCCTTTTCATGGCTGCATAATATTCTATTGTACGTACAGACTACATATTGCTTAATCATTCATCTGTTGATGGACACTTAGGTTGCTTCCATCTTTTGGTAACTGTGAATAATGCCACTATAAACACTGGTATGCAAATATCTGTTTGAGTCCCTGCTTTCAATTCTTCTGAGTATATGGCTATACTCAGTGGGGTACTGGAACATATGGTAATTCTATACTTAATTTTAATTTTCTGAGGAATAGCCAAACTGTTTTCCACAGTGGCTGTACCATTTTATATTCCAACAAAAATGAACAAGTGTTCCTGTTTCTCCATATCCTTTCCAACATGTTATATTTCATTTTTTGTTGTTGTTTTTATTATTTAATAGCCATTCCAGTGGGTGTGATGGGGCATCTCACTCTGGTTTTGATTTCCATTTTCCTAATAGCTAATGATGTTGACCATATTTCCATGTGCTTTTTGGCCATTTGTATATCTTCTTTAGAGAAATGTCTATTCAAGTATCTTAACGATTTTTGATTAGGTTGTTTGTCTTTTTGTTGTTGAGTTGTAGGATTTTTCTATAGATTCTGGAAATTAAACACTTATCATCTATGTGGTTTACAAATATTTTCTCCCATTCTGTAGACTGACTTTTTATTTTCTTGATGAAGTCCTTTTATGTGCAAAAGTTTTAAATTTTGATGAGGTCCCATTTATCTCTTTTTTCTTTTGTTGCTCATGCTTTTGGTGTAAGGTGTAAGAATTGGCTAACTCAAGGTCCTGAAGATGCTTGCCAACATTTTCTTCTGGAGTTTTAGTGTCCTGGTTTTTATATTTGGGTCTTTGATCCGTTTTGAGGCTTTGTTTTGTGTTTTTTGTTTTTCTTTTCTTTTTTTTTTTCATATATGGTATGACAGATGTCCTCCTCCATTCTTCTGCAGATGGCTATCCAGTTTTCCTAGCACCACTTGTTGAAGAGACTATTCTTTCCCAATTGAGTGGACATTATACCCTTGTCAAAAATCAGTGGGCCATAGAAGTGAGGGTCTATTTCTGAACTCTCAATTTGATTCCATTGTTCTCTTTATCTGTCCTTATGCCAGTACCATGCTGTTTTGACCACTGTAGCTTTGTAATAAGTTTTAAAATCAGGAAATATGAGTCCTCCAACTTTGTTCTTTTTCAACATGGTTTTGGCTATTCAGGGCCCCTTACCCTTCCATATAAATGTGATGATTTGGCTTTTCTACTTCTGCAAAGAAGACTTTTGGAATTTTGGTTGGGATCTGTTCAATCAGTAAATCATTTTGGGCAGAACTGATATCTTGACAATATTTAGTCTTCCAATCTATGAGCATGGAATGTCCTTCCATTTATTTAGGTCTGCTTTGATTTTTTTTCGCAATGTCTTAAAGGTTTCTGTGTTTAAGTCCTCTACATCCTTCTTTATATTTATTCCCAGATATTTTATTCTTTTCGTTGCAATTGTAAATGGATTTTTTTTCTTGATTTCTTCTTCTGATTATCCATTACTAGTGTACAGAAGCACTACTGATTTTGGGGGTGTTAATCTTGTCCATTTATTAACACTAGTAGCTTTGTTGTTAACTTTTTATATATACAATCATGTCATCTGCAAATAGGGAAAAGATTACTTCTTTCTTTCCAATTTGGATGACTTTTATTTCTTTTTCTAGCCTAACTGCTCTAGCTAGAACTTCCAGTACAATGTTTAATAACAGTGGTGACCGTGGGCATCCTTGTCTTCTTCCAGATCTTAGAGGGGAAGCTTTCAGTCTTTCACCATTGATTATGATTTCAGTGGTGGGTTTTCCATATATGCCCTTTATCATATTGAGGAAGTTGTCTTCTACTCATAGTTTTCTAAGTGATTTTATCAAGAAGGGATGCTGGATTTTGTCAAATGCCTTTTTTGTGTCAATTGAGATGATCATGTGGGTTTTTTCCCCTTCATTCTCTTAATGTGGTATATTACATTAACTGATTTTCTTATGTTGTACAACTCTTACATACAAGGGATAAATCCCACTTGATCATAGTGTAAAATTCTTAATAAGCTGTTGGATTCATTTTGCTATTATTTTGTTGAGGATTTTTACATCTAAATTCATAAGGGTTATTGGTCTGCAATTTTCTTTTCTTGTGGTATCTTTATCTAGTTTTGATATTAGGATGATGTTGGCCTCATAGAATGAGTTAGGTAGTGTTCCTTCCTCTTCAATTTTTTAGAAGAGTTTAAGCAGGATTTCTTTGAATGATTGCTAGAATTCCCCTGTGATGCCATATGGTCTTAGAGGTTTCTTTGTTGGGAGGTTTTTGTTGACTGATTCAATTTCTTTCTTTGCAATTGGTCTGTCGAGATCTTTTTTATTTCTTCTAGAATCAGTGTAGTTTGATTGTGTGTGTTTGAGGAACTTGTCCATTTCATATAGGTTGTCTAATTTGTTGGCATACAGTTGTTCATAGCATCCTCTTATGATCTTTTTAATTTCTGTGGGTCAGTAGTAACATTCCCCTTTCATTTCTGATTTTAATTATTTGCATCCTCTTTCTTTTTTTCTTTGTCAGTCCAAGTAAAGATTTGTTGATTTTACTGATCTCGTCGAAGAATCTATTTTTGGTTTGGTTATGTTCTTTGTTTCTTTCTCTATTTCATTTACTTCTGCTCTATTCTTTATTTCCCTTCTGCTCACTTTGGGTTTAGTTGGTTGTTCTTTTTCTAGTTCCTCCAGGTATATGGTTAGGTCTTTTATTTGGGATCTTTCTTCCTTTTTAATGTAAGCATTTAGGGCTATAAATTTCCCTCTCAGCATTGCCATCATTGCGGCCTATAAGTCTTGAAATGCTGTGTCCTAGTTTTCATTTGACTCAAGATATTTCCTTTTTTCCTTTGTGATTTCTTCTTTGACTCATTGATTAAGAGTATGTTGTTTGGGGAACGGATATAGCTCCCATGTACGAGGTCTCAGGTTCAATCCCTGGTACCTCCTAAAAACAAACAAATGAAAAAACCAACTCTCATTGGGGAGCAGATATGGCTCAGTGGTTGAGCACCTGCTTCCCATGTACAAGGTCCTGGGTTGAATCCCCGGTACCTCCAAAAAAAAAAAAAAAGCATATGTTGTTTAACTTCCACATATTTGTGATTTTTCCAGTTCTCTGCCTGTTATTATTACCAGCTTCATTCCACTGTGGTTAGAGAATATGCTTTGTATAATTTTAATCTTTTAAAATTTATTGATACTTGTTTTGTGGCCTAACATGTGGTCTATCGTGGAGAATGATCCATGTGTACTTGAGAAGAATTTGTACCCTGCTCTTTTGAGGTGCAATGCTGTGTGTGTGTGTGTGTGTGTGTGTGTGTGTACACATATATAATTCAAGTTCTCTGTAGCATTAAAAAAATGCCTGTTGGGGAGCAGATGTGGCTCAAGCAGTTGAGCCACATGGGAGGTTCCAGGTTCGGTTCCTGGTGCCTCCTAAAGAAGACAAACAAACAACGAGCAGACAATGAGCAAAAACAACAAGCAAAGCAATGAGAAAACAATGAGCAAAAAAAGAAACGAGCAGGGAGCAGATGTGGCTCAAGCAAGTTGAGCGCCCGCTTCCCAAATGGGAGGTCCCAGGTTTGGTTCCCGGTGCCTCCTAAAGAAGAAGAAGAAGAAGAAGAAAAATCCTATTTTTTTTGTTTAGGTGCTCCAGTAATTAGAGACTGGGTTGGGTATATGCACCTCTTGCCAAGACTTCTGCCACAGGTCTCTTGTTTCTTGGGGACCCTTTTGTATGTATGCCCATGCTTGCCTGCAGCTGGGATTCTATCCTGGGTCTATGTGGGCTTGGGTCCCCTGCCTGAATGTCCATAGAATTCTAATTCACTGCTGTGAGTGACTCTGTGGTCTGCGACCATGGCAGAAGGCACCCAGGCTGGAGTGCAGCCTCTGTGTGACTCATAAGCTGCATGGGAATGAGTGAGGGGGAGAGGTCCAGGCTGGCGGGTCCAAGTCACAGATCTACCTTCTTTTTGTGTGTGTGTGTGGTTTTTTTTTCCTCCATTCAGTGTTTGTGTTTGTGGAGTCCTTCTCCAATATCCAAGCAAATGGAATCTGTCCTTTTATTAGTTGTTTCTGAGAGGAGACTTTTCCAGGGCATGTCTTATGTCACCATCTTGATGATGTCACTAAACTAGTTGGGATTTATTTTTCATCCAGTATAACAACCTTTGCCTTTTAACTCATTCTGTAGTCTGTTTACATAAAACAAGTCCCAACAAATTTCAAAGGGCTGAAATCATATAGCATATTTTTTCTGACCACAGTGAAATTAAACTAGATATCAATAAAAGAAAGATAACTAGAAAAATCCCTAAGTGTTTGAAAATTAATCAACATACTTCTAAGTAAGCATGGGTCAAAAATAAATCACAATGGAAATCAGAAAATCTTTTCAACTGAATGAAAAATATGAAATATCAAAACTTATTAATGCAACTAAAGGAGTGCTGAGGCAGAAATTTATAGCTCTAAATGCATATATTTGAAAAGATTAGAGGTTTAAAATCAATGGCCTAAGCTTCCACCTCAAGCTAGAAAAATATGTGCAAGTTAGCAACTTATAGTTTTTTTAAAAAAGTGCAAGACCTCTATTCTCTACAAAACTTTGCTGAAAGAAAATTTAAAAGATCTAAATAGATTGCAGGATAGACTATGCTCATAGATTGGAAGAGTCATTTAGTTAAAATGTCAATATTCCTCATGTCGATCTATGATTAAATGCAAACATAATCAATATTCCAGCGGGGGGAGAGGGGTGGCTGGAGAGTATGTGTGTGTGAGGAGGGGGACAGCAGAATGACAGGCTAATACTGAATGCAAAGGACATAGAACAGTCAAAGCAATCTTAAAGAAGAATAAAGCAGAAGAACTTAATGCTACTAGATATCAAGGCTTATTATAAGACATTTACCATGACAAACAAATAAACTATAGAACAGTATAGAGATTCCAGAATGAGCATCTGATTTTCAACAAAGGGGCCACTAAGATTCACTGGGGATAAAGGACAATCTTTTTAATAAAAGGAGCTGAGATGACTGAATATCTGGGGGGGAAGGGGGAGAACCTTGAACCCCTACCTCATATCATATACAAAAATCCATTTGAAATAAATCACATCCTTAAATATGAAAAATAAAAGCATAAAGCTTCTAGAAGGAAGTTTAGAAGAATATCTTGGGGTTAAGGAATGATTTCTTAAACAGGACACAAAAAGGACCAACCTTAAAAAAAAAAAAAAAGATGGATTAAATTAGACTTCATTAAAATCAAGAACTTCTGTTCATTGAAAGACAATATTGAGAGTAAAAAAGCAAGCCACAAGATAATATATTTGCAATATATATGTATATGAGTGTTTATGAATGCAGTGTATGTATGTATGTCAGACTCATATCCACAGTATATAAAGAACTCTTAAAAATCAACAAGAAAATGACAGACAACCCAATTTTAAAAATGAGAAGTGACTGGAACAGGCACTTCCCAAATCAAATGACTAATACATTTGAAAAGGTGTTCAGTATTATTGGTCATTAGGAAAACACAAATTAAAAGCACAATGAGATACCACTTCATCCCTATTAGAATGTCTAACATTAACAAGAACTAAAAATACCAAGGTTATACATCAACTAGAATTCTCATACATTGCCAATGGCAGAATAAGTTGGTATGACCATTTTGGAAAGCTTTTTGACAGTTTCTAACAAAGGTAAATATATAAATACCCTATTATATTCCCAACAGAAATGAGTGCTTACACCATCCAGAGACATGTACAAAAAGGTTCTTATCAATGTTATTCATAAAAGACAAAAAACCTGCAAACAACCCAAATGTCTACAAACGGGAGAATGGATAAATGAACTATAATATACTCATTAGATGGATTATTACTCAGCAATGAAAATAAACCAACTACTACTAAATACAACAATATGGATGAATCTCACAGATATAATGTTGAGTGAAAGAAACCAAACACAAAAGAGTATACACTGAATAATTCCATTTATATGGAGTTTAAAATCAGGCAAAACAAATGTATGGTTTAGAGGTTATGGCAGTAGTTACCTTTTGGGCGGAATTCTGACTTGTCAGGGGACAAAAGTGAGCATTCTGGGATGCTTAAAAGTTCTATATCTTGATCTCGGTGGTAGTTGAACAGGTATGTGCATATGTAAAATTTTTCCAGCTATAAACTTTTAATTTGTGCAGTTTATGTAAATATCTCAATATAAAAGGAATAAAATAACTATCAGCTATAATCCACTCTCCTTTGAAAAATCATAGTGACCATATTTTGCAACTTTTGCACTGCTCTTATTGGTAAGATTCTAGGGACCCTAGAAGATATTCCTTGAGTCATATTTCAAAGTCCTCACATATGAAACTTTCCAGCCAGGCCCTTGACAGACTCCTGCCCTTTACCCACCCCTTGGGGTGTCCAGGAGTTAGTAGACTCTCCTACCTGCTCCAACTCCTCCTCAGCATATTTTTGGCGACTCCGCTCATTCTCAGTGCCCTCCCGCAGCTCCCTCAGCCGCTGGGCTTCCTGCTTGGCAAGGTTGATTTCATCACGCAGCTTCTTCTCCAGGTGAACCTTCTCCACCTCCACTGTCCGGTGCTCCTCCTGGGCCTTGTGCAGCCTGGGGGGCGATGGAGGGAGCTGGAGGAAGCCAGGCAAGAGATGCCAGCCAACATGCCACGCATGAGTCATGGCAATGAAGAAGAAAAGAAGGGCTCCAGCACTTAGCACATATTCTCCCTTCTCCACTGTCTGGCTCTAAGCTAACCCAGGGTCATTAGAAACCACAGTCCTTAATCTAATTCTTACGTTGTCCATCATCTTCCTTCCAGTAGTCAAGGCTTTGAAGCCAGGTTCCCACACATCTAAATCCCTCCTCTAAAGTATCTCACATACTAAAATCATAACAACAACCAGTTTACATGGTGTTTCACATTTGTTATCCCTGCTGATAATGATAATGTATCATTATCAGCATTGGATAGATGTTGATATGAAGGCTTAGAGAGGGAAAGTGACTTATGGGTAGAACTGAGACACAAATTCCAATCTATATGGCTCCAAATCTCCTAATTATTCCCTCTTATATTGTGGTATCTATAAGGTTAAACAAACACAGAATACCCTGCAAAGATCCAGGGAAAGCCTGGTGGCTGAGATATGAGTGGGGAGGTGGTGGAGGAGGGCGCTTAAATAATTTGAGAAAGGAATTACTGAGCTGGACCTCTTGGATTCCTGAGTACCTGCTCCCAGAAGCAAAGAAAAGTGAAACTCATGCCAAGGGGGCTGGGCAAGGCTTGGGAGGGTCTCCTGCGGTCCCTGGGGCCTGAGTTCCTTTCCTAAGTACCTTTCATGGTGGCTAAGATCTCAAGGGCATCAGTTATAATGAAAATCTACCCCTGCACCTACCACACATTCCCTCTATCCACTGACAAAGCCTTCCATCCATCCAGTCAAGTCTCCTTCCTTCCTTCTTTCCTCCACATATATATCTATGTGCATTCACTCATTCATTCACCAAGTACTTTCAGGTGCCTAGTAAATGTCAGGGCCTATGCTAAGCACTAGATATACAGAGATGACTCCAAAAATTGTCCCTGCCACTGAGGAGCTCATGATCTAATTGAATATAGACGAGCAAACAGATAACTTCATACAGTGTGGTAAGTTCTATAATAAAGAGATATATAAGTTGTTGAATAAGCCCAAAGGATAGAGTGAGCAAATCTTCCTGAAAGGAGTCAGCGAAGGTGAGGTTGGACTGGGAAGAAAGAGTTCGCTAATCCCTCTGGAAGAGGGAAAGTGCTTAGCCACCATCAGGTCTTCCCACCTTGGTAGGAACCACCAAGCCACCAGGGTACCAGGATAGCAGGGGGAAAAGATGATGAGGAAGAGGAGAGGTATATGCCTTAGATGTGGGGTGTCGAAGAGAAAGAATAGGCTACAGAACAAGAAGGGCCCACTTAGAGGAGCCCTGAACACTGAGTGAGTTTACATGGATTAAAAAGAAGAGGCAGAAATAGAACTCAACCTCTAAAAATCCCCCAGTTCAGAGTTGTCAGTGGCTGAGGCTTCAAAGGATGTGGTGGGATAATCAGAGAGGGAAGAGGGAGAAATGTCTGGCTGTAAGCTTCCTACTGACAAATTGCAGTCTCCTTTGCCAGGAGAAAGGGAGTTGAACCTCCTCGAGGTGCACAACAGATGGCGCAACTTGCACAGCTAAAAAAAAAAGAGGTGCCCGTTTCATACTGCCCCATATCCTTCTCTTGGGACATCCTCCTTTACTGTATTCTTCCATGACCCACCTACCTGAAATACCACCCTTAGAGATTCAATTCTTCACTGAAATATTGCCCTCTCTGAAAGCAGCCTCTTCAGATAAGCAACCCTATGTATGATCTGTCTGTCTTCTACATACAATTGGGAGCACCTTTAAAGAAGCAAACCTGACTCACTCTCATAGTCCCAATAGGGTCTAGCAGAGATGAGGATCTAACAGAAGTGAGCAGAAATGAGCAAATAAATGTACAAACCATGTCCCACCCCATCTCCCCCCAGGGTATCTTGAAGGAAACAGTCAAGTGGCATTACAAGTAAGAAAATTAGGCAGTCTGGTTGCAAGTCCTGGCTCTAAGTAGTTATGTGACTGTGGATATGTTTGTTCCCTGTACCAGGCGTGTTTCTTCACTGTAAAATGGGAGTCAAAATTCCTGTCTGCCTTAAGAATTATCTTGAAAATGCAATGAAATCTTAATTGGAATGCACATTTACATTTACTCACCCAAAATATCAGAAGCTCTGTAAATAAAGCTGTGTAAATACCAGCTGTGGTGGCTGGTAGAACAGGCCTGTTAAAGTAAGGGAGGGAGGAGGTGGCACGTGGGCTCTGTGTGTGCCCACCTGTGTGAGCCTGCGTGTGTGTCTGTCCAGGTGCCACAGTGGTCATTTAGCTCTGGGGGCCTTGCGGAGCAGTGAAGGTTGGGAGCTTAGTTTTATCCCCAAACTTGGAATGTCTCCTGCCTAGATTCTTTTGCCTTTGGAATGAAAACAGTACATGTTTTTCAGACAAATGAGGTATAGGGACTGCTCAGATAGCAGCAGTAAGCCCTAGTTGGCCAAGGGCCTAGGAGCAAGAGGCCCTGCAAGGCAGGCAGGAATCAGCTAAGAAATCAGACTCCTGGTTCAGCACCTCTTGCCCCTACAACCCCAGTCAGTGGAAGTGAATCTGGTGAGCTGCTGCCTCAGTAAAGGCCTGTGGGTGTCAAAATCCCTAGCTCACCATTTACTGACATGTGACTCTAAGCAAAGCACCTACCCTCTCTGAGCCTTCATTTCCTCAACTCTAAACTGGAGATCATAGTACTTACCTCAAAGGGTTGAGGTGATTAAAAGCAATAATTCATTTAAGTGCTTAACAATGCCTGGTTCATAAGAAATCTGCCCCCACCCCACAGCCTACAAAAAAAGTATCATTGAAAAATAACAGAAAAGAGCCAGGCTTCGTTTCCTTTTACTTGAATTCCTGCAAGACCTCCTACCTGGAGTTCCTAGGCTGCCAGAATCATTTTTCTAAAAGACAGTCCTGAAGTAGGCCTCTCCCTTTCTAGTGAAACCAAAAAGAACAACAACAACAACAGTAATAATAAACCTGCACTGACTCTCTCCTGCCTACTGAACTTTTCATGTGAGTCTTAAGGTCCCAGGGATCTGGCCGTACCCTATACACTCAACTTTAACGCCCAGGATTTCCCTACCCATCTTTCAAGGCCACATCCTCAGAGCTCACATCCACTCATCGCCTGCTCTGTGCCTTTCCTGTCCTTAAGAGCTCTCACCCCACAGGCTGGCACTGAGTCACTACATTAAGTATGTTCCCACTGCTCCTTCTTGTGTTTGAGTTTTGTTACCCCACTATCAATGAGTTCCTTATAATTCCCAGCACAGACCTGGTTCCTAGAAAATGTCAGAAAGTACTTAGGTGACTACCTGGCTGGCTGGCTGGCTGGCTGGCACCTTCTTTCCACAGCTAAATCTTCTAGCATAGTCTTGTTTGTTTGTTTGTTTTTGAGGTACCAGGGCTGGGGATTGAACCCAGGACCTTGGATGTAGGAAGCCAGCACTCAACCACTGAGCCACATTGGCTCCCTTCTAGCATAGTTTTTAAGTCACGTTTTATTTAAAGAGAATCCCAGACCATCAGAGCTAGAAAGCCTCTAGTATTCTCCTAGTCCAATCCCTTTGAATTACTGATAAGGAAATAAGATCTGGAAGGGAAAGGGATTTACCAATGGTCATACAACAAGTTAGTACTTATAAGATGCCACACGAGAAAGAACTCAGGACACTAGGAAAAAAAGGTTTGTGAGTTTTCTTTGGAGAACAGTGAAGAATAGTTATATCTATTTATATGTGGAGGGAAGCAGTTCAGAGGCAGGACAAAGGATAGAATGACCCCTAGCAAGCCAGTCCAACCAAGGAACTTCAAGACCACTGACAGTTACACATTTCTCCCTCTGAAGCTCAGAGGTAGGAAAGCTAGAAAAAGCTTCACCCCAAGAGGAATAACTGCCCAGGGCAAATGGAATAGCAGAAATCTAGACTCCCTGTGCAGTTTTGGAAGGATGACACAGCCTGGGCAACTGTGTCAGCATGATCTCAGGGACCAGGTGGCCAGCCCAGGTGGAAACAGGAGGCTCTCAAGAGCTGGCAGCACCAGGGCTATGGGGAAGGGGCAGGGTCTTACCTTTCCTGAAGGTCATGCAGACTCTGCTCAGCTCGGTGTAACCCCTCCAGATCCTTCATCATCTTCTTCATGTGCTCCTTAGAGTAACGATTCTGGATATAGGCAAACCAGCAGCCGCCCACACCAATAACGATAGACACCACCAGCATGAAGTCCTTGAGGTGATTATGACGGGCCACTGCCGGAGAGGGAGGGCATGGTGAGTTAGGCTGCCCACTGCACATTTAGCCTTGCAGGCTCCACCGCACTCCCAGGAGCACCTCCCCAACCTCCCAACCCTCATTTCTCTCTTGTTTCTAAGTTCCTGCAACCCCGGGATTGATCCCCACAATCTGGCCCTGATTTATAAATTCCCTTTGTCTACAGGATCACCTCTAATTTCTTCATCCTGACCATCATCTGAATGCAACCTACCTTTCCGGCCTCCACTCCCATTGTGCTCAACACAGAGAACCACTACCCACTTACTGCTCTTTCTCTCCAAAGCCACCAGGCTGTTGCACACACTAGTCTCTCTTACCAGGAATGCCTTTCATCATCCCTTTGCTCCTGGTTAATTCCTACTCATCTGTTACCACCAAGCTTAGGCAGCCCCTCCTCCAGGAAGCCTACCCAGACATGCTCTCCCACTCAGGAGGAATTAACTTCTCTACTCAGGCACCCAGAGATACTATTATAGTAAGCTTGTGTGTATCTCTCTGCTAGGCAAAGCCTCATTTAGAAAGGAGAGGCCTCGGAGCAATATAGGAAGCTTATTAAATCATATTTCCCTACGACGCAGTAAAGAGAGAACTAGTGCCTTCTCAACACATCCCAGCCATCTCTGTGCTGAGAGGAGCCCATCTGCCCAGATGCAGTGGCTTCCATCCTACAGGGTAAGCAACACTAGGGTGCCAGAGTAGATAAAAAGTGGTGATAGCTGGTGAGGGTAGAAAGGAATGTCACTAGAGTCAAAGGTTGCTGCAGGAGCTCCATCTCCTGAAAACATTGCTAGCCTGTGGCTCAATCCAGAGGCCAGGTAAAACAGGAGTAACATCAAGAGATTTTTTAATATAAGACATTATATATGCCAGGAAGTAAGGGATGACCTACTTCCAGAAATCTGGTAGCAGTTTATTAAAGTGCCAGGGCCCCAGCCACCAGCAATGTTTCGTCTCCACAGCTTATTTGAGAAGCTAGACAAGGAACAAGGAAGAAATGACATCAGAAGGTTAGATGAAAAGCTACGTCTTGAGAACTGAGGCAACCGAGAGAGAAGCACTGCTGGAACCTGACACTGTTCCTACTATACCAGATCTGGGTGCTGGAGACTTGAAAGGGATACCTTAAGAAGGAGAGGGCTGCCGCTATAGCCCCTGCCTGGGTTGTGCTCAACTTGGATAGAGTAGCTGTGGGCTCAGAGCAACTACAGATGCAGGAGTCAAGGAAGGAAGAAATACGGGAAGCTATACCAAGGCTGATGACCCCCTGTGCAAAGCAGGCTGCCCTGTGACTCAGGGAGGAGGAGGTGGGATTGACAGGACCCCTGTCAGTAAGGACAAGGGGGTGACACCAAAGGACCCAAGTAGAGCCACCAACTTGAGACAGGATCTAGGAGGAAAAGACACAGATAGCTGAAAACCATATGAGGCTGAGGCCCTTGGTTCGACAAAAAGGGTTTATATTCACAGCTGGGCAGCCGAACATGGGGATGGCGTGGGATCCAGCCAAGTGAGGGGAGTTCCTTGTCCAGGGTGGTAGCAATGTCCTTTACATGTTTATGCCGGGACTAAGATAGAACAGTGAGAATCCTCTGGCGATCACACAAGTCCGCACTCTCCTGTCCTTCAGGTCCCAAGAAGAGGAAAAATCACTACAGCACAGTGAACTGCCTGGGACATTCCTGACTCCTCAGCAGCCTCAACAAAGCCCGGCGTACTCTTTCTCTCCCCCACTTGTTAAGGACTTTTAATCTTGGTTTTCCAGTGTTTCTCCATTCCAGTATCCCCTTTACATTCTTACCAAAAGTCAAAAGAACTTGTTCAAACAAGACTCCACACAACCAGCACCCTCACCCTATTACCTCCAACATTTCAAAGCTCTAAAAGGTGGACATGCAGATTGGGTCCCACCAGCCCCTAATTTTTCCATTCAGTCCCTTATTATATGTTACCTGGATTGATTTGGAACCAGATTCTATTATCCTGTCCAGCTTCATATTCTCATCCAAGCCACAAATAAAAATACTGAAAGACCAAGGCCAAGGGCAAGGTCTAACAGTCACCCCTTCCTCAAAGGTAACAGTGCTCTAACCATCAGTACATTCTGGGTTTCTTCATTCAGTTTTTTTTTTTTTTAAG
>JAQZBX010075056.1:0-14656 GCA_029593785.1 Cabassous unicinctus
CCCAAAAAGCTGGAGTATATATACTTATATCGGATGAAACAGAATTTAAAAGAAAAGCTGTTATTAGAGACAAGAAAAGCCATTATATACTAATAAAGGAGGCAATTATCCAGGAGGAAATATAAATCATAAATGTATATGCACCTAACCAGGATGCCTCAAATTACATGAGGCCAACACTGGCAAAAGTAAAGGGAGAAATAGATGTCTCTACAATAATGGTTGGAGACTTCAATACACCACTCTCACCACTGGACAGATCATCTGGGCAGAGGATCAGTAAAGAAACAGAGAGCTTGAATAATATGATAAGCAAACTAAACCTAATAGACATATACAGAACATTGTACCCCAAAACAGCATGATATATACTTCTCAAGTACTCATGGATCCTTCTCCAACAGACAATATGTTGGGTTATAAAGCAGATCTCAATAAACTTAAAAAGATCAAAATTATACAAAACACTTTCTCTGATCATAATGGAATAAAGCTGGAGATCAACAACAGGCAGAAAAATGGAAAATTCATAAATACATGGGGATTACACAACACACTATTAAATAATCAGTGGGTCAAAGAAAAAAATTGCAGGGAAGCAGGTGTGGCTCAATCGATGGAGCTCCTGTTTACCATATGGGAGGCCCCGGGTTTGCTTCCCAGGGTCTCCTTGTGAGGGCAGGCTGGCCCGCGCGGCGCGGTGGGCTGATGCAGCAAGACCTCACAGCAAGGGGGAGATAAGCAGACACAGAAAAAACACACAGCAAATGGACACAGCAAACACAAGCAGCAAGGAGGGGATAAATAAATAAATAAATAAATCTTTTAAAAAAAGAAAAGAAAAGAAAAGAAAAAATTGCAAGAGAAATCAATAAATATGTTGAGACGAATAAAAATGAGAACACAACATATCAGAATATAGGGCATGTAGCAAAGCAGTGCTGAGAGGGACGTTTATAGCCCTGGATGATTACATTAAAAAAGAAGAAAGAGCTAAAATCAACGACCTAACAACACAGCTGGAGGAACTAGAAAAAGAATAGCAAACTATGCCCAAAGCAGCAAAAGGAATGAAATAACAAAGATCAGAGCAGAAATAAATGAAACTGAGAACAAAAAAGCAATAGAGAGAATGAACAAAGCCAAAAATTGGTTCTTCGAGATCAAAAACATTGACAAACCCTTAGCTAGACTGACAAAGAAAAAAAGAGAATAAGCAAATAAATAAAATCAGAAATGAAAATGCAGACATTACTGCTGACCCCACAGAAATAAAAGAGATCATAAGTGTATACTGCAAACAACTGTGCACCAATAAACTAGACAATGTAGATGAAATGGAAAATTTCTAGGAACATATGAACAACCTACTCTAACTGTAGAAGAAATAGAAGACCCCAACAAACAAATCACAAGCAAAGAGATTCAAACAGTAATCAAACACTCCCCAAAATGAAAATACCAGGACTAGATGGTTTCACAAGTGAATTCTACCAAGCATTCAAAGAATACCAATCTTACTAAAACTATTCCAAAAAATGTGATCAGAAAAGAATGCTACCAAGCTCATTCTATGAAGCCAATATAACCCTAATACCAAAGCCAGATAAAGATATTATGAAAAAAATAAAATTACAGTCCCATTTCCCTAATGAATATGGATGCAAAAATCCTCAAAAAAATACTTGCTAATCGAATCCAACAACACATTAAAAGAATTATTCATCATGATCAAGTGGGTTTTATCCCAGGCATGCAAGGTTGGTTCAATGCAAGAAAATAAACCAGCATAACTTACCACATTAATAAATCAAAGAAGAAAAATCACATGATCATCTTGATTGATGCAGAAAAGGCATTTCATAAAACCCAGCATCCTTTCTTGATAAAAATACTACAAAAGATAGGAATCGAAGGAAAATTTCTCAACATGATAAAGGACATATATGAAAAACCCACAACTAACATTGTACTCAATTGTGAAAGACTGAAAGCTTTCCTGTTGAGACTGGGAACAAGACAAGGATGCCCACTGTCACCACTATTGTTCAATATATTGCTAGAGGTTCCAGCTAGAGCAATCAGGCAAGAAAAAGAAATAAAAGGGATCCAAATTGGAAAGGAGAAGTAAAACTTACACTACTTGCAGATGATATGATCCTATACCTAGAAAATCCCAAAAAATCTACAACAAAGATACTATAGGTAATAAATGAATTCAGCAGAGTGGCAGGATACAAGATTAAAATGCAAAAACCAGTAGTGTTTCTATACACTAGTGATGAGCAATCTGAGGAGGAAGTCAGGAAATAAAATCCCATTTACAATAGCGACAGAAAGAATCAAATATTTAGGAATAAACTTAACCAAGGATGTAACGTACTTGTATTCAGAAAACTACAATGCATTGCTAAAATAAATAAAAAAGACATAAATAAATGGAAGGACATTCCATGTTCATGGATTGGAAGTTAAGATATCAATTCTACCCAAATTGATAAAAAGACTCAATATGATCCTCATAAAAATTCAACAGCCTTTTAAAAATGAATGGAAAACCCAATTATCAAATTTATTTAGAAGAGTAAGGGGCCCCAAATAGCCAGAAGCATCTTAAAAAGGAAGAAAAAAGTTGGAGGACTCTCACTTCCAGACTTTAAACCATACTACCTAGCTATAGTGGTATAAACAGCATGGTACTAGCATAAAGATAGACATATAGAACAATGGAACTGAACTGATGGTGCATAAACAGACTCTTACAACTACAGTCAGTGATTTTTTACAAGGCTGTCAAACCCACCCAGCTGGGGCAGAACAGGCTATTCAACAAATGGTGCTGGAAGAACTGGATTTCCATAGACAAATGAAAGAAGGAGGACCACTACCTCCCACCTTATACAAAAATTAACTCAAAATGAACCAAAGACCGAAATATAAAAGTAAGAACCATAAAACTCCTAGAAGAAAATGTAGGGAAACATCTTTAAGACCTGGTGGTGGTGATGGTTTCTTAAACCTTACACCAAAAGCACGAGCAATGAAAGAAAAAATGGATAAATGGGACCTTCTCAAACCTATAACACGTTTGTACTTCAAAGGACTTTGTCAAGAAGGTGAAAAGGCAACTCACTCAATGGGGGAAAGTATTTGCAAACTACATATCCTGTAAGGGTTTGATTTCCATGCTATATAAAGTAATCATACAACTCAACAATAAAAGAGCAAGCAATCCAATTAAAAAATGGGCAGAAAACTTAAAAACACTATTCCAAGGCAGTAAGTATATAGTGATGCATGGGTAAAATACAATTAATTTAATTTATGGACTATAATTAACAGCAATACTGTAATATTCTTGCATCAATGTCAAAGAGGGTACTATATCAATGCTAAGGGTCACTAAAAGGGGGGTTATGGGATTTTCTTCTTTTGGACTAAGGAAAATGTTCAAAGGTTTACTTGGGCAATTACTATACAACTCTGTGATGAAAGTGAGAGCCACTGAGTATACTCTTTGGATAGAATGTATAAGGCATGGGACTGTATAACACAGCGAACCATGTGGTGGAAGATGGACTGTCGCTAGTAGTACAAATATAGTTTTCTCATGAACAAATGTACAATACTAGTACATAGTGTTAATAATAGGGGTTGTATGGAAAAATATTCCAAATGTACACTATGGACCATAGTTAGTGGTAATAGTCTAATCATTTTCTTTCATAATCTGTAACAAATGTTCCACAACAATGTAAGGTGTTGGTGGTGAGGGGTGATGCATGGGGATCCTACATATTATGCATGATTGTTTTGTAAGGTCACAACTTCTGTAATTTAAAAAAAAGTAGGATCTTGTGGTTCCCTTGCTGCCCCCTCTATCTTCCATTCCCTGAGCAGCTGGCATGGAGTCAGCCCACACTCCCATTGCAGGTCCCTGGTCCTGGATCCAGGGAGAGCAGAGTAACATACTGGGAACATGTATGTCTTTGCCAATCTGTCTGGTAACAGCATGAAGGACTGAACTGGGAAACTTGTCATGGGCTTGCAGTCCAGAAATTTTCCATATATGTAGAAGGCAGTTCACAGAGTTCTTCTACAGAATGCTGCAAGAAAACATTCAAATTGAAGCTGCCTGGAGCAAAGATGTGCTGGCTCTGGGACATATAGGGCAGTGCTTAGACCATGATGAAGTGCAGTTTCCTAGAGAAGAGGAGGCATTTGAATCAATGAAAAGAACGGAACTCCTAGGTCCATGCACACACATGCCCAGGAAAAAAGAGGAATGTCCAGAAGGACCAGGAAGGACCCCCCACATATACTTTTGTCTCAAGCTCTTCTCTAAACACAATGTATGGATAAGCTCTGGTGGAAAGAACTCACACAGGCCAATCATCAAGACTAGTAAAGATGTTTTCTTTCTTTTTTTTTTTTCCCTTCTCCTTGTTTTGTTTTTGTTAGCTTCTGGCATTCAAGGAAATCTCTGTCATAATACTAGCTGAAACAGATTCCTCAGAGTCTAAGTTCCAGTGGCAACACATTAATATATCAAATATACAAAATATACAGCTTTCAACAAAAGATTACAAAACATACAAAGAAACAGGAAGTGATGGCCCTGGTAAAGAAGATTAAGCATCAGAAACTATCAGTGAGGAGGGTCAGACCTGGGGATAACAGAAAAAGGCTTTAAAAATGGTCCTAAATATGCTCAAAGAGGTAAAGGAAAACATAGAGGAAGAATTAAAGGAAATACAGAAAATTACAGAGGGACACAAAGAGAATATAAATAGAGATGGAAATTATGAAAGGGAATCAAATAGACACAATAAAAAAATTAAAAATTCACTAGAGGCGTTCAACAGCAGATTGGAGCTGGAGGAAGAAAGAATCTGTGAATTTGAAGTTAAGTCAATTGAAACCATTCATTCTGAAGAACAGAAAGTAAAAAGAGTGAAGAAAAGTGAACAGAACCTGGGGAAACTGTGGGGTACCATAAAATGTACCAATATACACATGTGGGAGTCCCAGGAAAAGAAAGAAAGTGGAAGAGAGAATATTAGAAGAAATAACAGGTGAAAACTTCCCAAGTTTAACAAAAGACATAAATATACACATCTAGATACTCAACAAGCACCAAGTAGACCCACGCTGAGACATACAATAATCAAACTGTGGAATGCCAAAGACAAAGAGAGAATTCTGAAAGCCAAGAGAGAAGCAATGTGTCACTTACAAGGAAGCCTCAATAAGATTAAGTGTGGATTTCTCATCAGAAACCGTGAAGCAAAAAGGCAGTGGGAAGACATATTTAAAGTGCTAAAAGAAAAAAATTCCCAACCAAGAAGTCCATATCCAGCAAAACTGTCTTTCTAAAATGAGGGAATGATTAAGACATTCCCAGAAAAACAAAAGCTAAGGGTGTTCGTCACTACTAGACTGGCCCTATGAGAAATGTCAAAGGGAGCTCTGCCGGTTGAAAGGAAAGGACACTAACCAACAGACTGAAGCCACATGAAGAGGTAATAAAATGGCTAAATTTAAACAGCAGTACGATTGTGTTCTGAGGTTGTAACTCCACTTTTTATTTTTACAGAATCTAAAAGGCAAATGCATTAAATGTAATGATAAATCAATGGTTTTGGACTCAATAATGTGTGTGTGTGTGTGTGTGTGTGTGTGTGTGTATGTAATTGGTTACAAGAACATCATAAAGGTGGAGGGAGGAGGGGTATAAGAACATAATTTGTATATGCTATCCAAGTATTGTTGATATACTAAAAGAGATTGTTACAGATTTAGGATGATAAATTTAAGTCCCATGGTAAACACAAAGAAAATATAGGAGAACATGAAAACTCACAGAGACTGAAAGTAGAGCACAAGTTTCCAGGGGTTGGAGGCAGAAGGAATGGGGAGTTAATGCATAATGGGTATGGCATTTCTGTTTGGGTTGATGGGAAACTTCTAGTAATGATGGTGGTGGGGGTACCACAACATTGCGAATGTGATTAATTCCACTGAATGGTATGTTTGAGAGTAGTGGCGATGGGAAAGTTTATGTTGTTTATATGTTTCCACAATTAAGAAGCAAGGGAGGGGGCACAACAAAAGATACAATGTCAGTTAAATGTAATATGTGACCTTGGATGAGATATAAGGGAGGGGAAAAGACTTAAAGGACATTATTTGGACATATAAAAAACTGGAATATAGACAGTAAGCTTTATATCAATGTTAAATTTCTTGAACTGCACTTAAGCTGGTTACATAGTGAATATCCTTTTTCTTAGGCAATGTTCATGGAAATATGAAGTGTTCAAGGAGGATGATATATAATACAGCCTACTCTCAAATGTTCAGAAAATGAGGGGGTGGGGAGAGAGGGAGAGAGAGGGGGGGACAGAGAGAGAGAGAGAGAGAGAGAATGATATTGCCAATGTGACAAAATGTTAAAATTGGTATATCTGGGTATCCAAGGAGGGGAATATGTGGGAGTTCTCTATACGGGTTTGCAGTATTTTGCAACTGTCCTGTGTTTTTTTAAATTACTTCTAACTTAAAAATTTAAAGAAAAAAATGATTTGCTAATAAGAAGTGAAGCTGGACTTTGAACTCAGGTGTGACTGATGCACAAGCTCAAATGTTAACCACTAAGTGACACCGCCTCGCAGTTTGTTGCTCCTTAAAAAGGAAATATTAATACTTGTCTCCCCACTCCCTTGAGACAGCATGTTCTAATGGAAGGGAAAGTGCCAGAGACAGCAACATTTGATCTTTGCTGCCAAATGTTTCCTCAGCCATGGCCTTTCCCTGAGTCTTAGTGCACCCCCCTGCAACCCCAGCAACCAAAGGCAGGGCCTGCGAGGCAGCAGGAGATCCCACCAGAGGCAGTTCCCAGTTTCAAGGCTCTCATCTGAAATGGAGTTGGCAGGGACCCCAAGAAGATCTTGGAAGAGGCAGGAAAATAAATGTCCCCAGAGGCCAACATCATTTCAACTTGTCATCAAAATATTTTACTGCTACAAAAAAAGAATGGAAGGACAGATTGTAAGGAAGGAAGGGATGGTACCATGTGGTCCCTACGCTCAGTGGGGAGGTAGATGGAAAACGGGAGGGAGGAAAGGAAGGAGGGGAGACAGGGAGAGAGACAGGGAGGGAGGGAGGGAGGGAGGCAAGAAGGGCTTTTGTCATCTTGGCATGACTCTTGGTCAAGGGGAAAACAAAGGCATCCAAAAAAGTGACTCCCTCATGTATAGGAAGCATCTGTCCCACTCCTGCTCTGTTTGGGGCAGCAGGGAAAAAAGGAAGGGTCTGTCCTGTAAGGAGTTCACCCGGAGCCTTCCCGCACTCCCTTTCAGTACACCACACCCGCACTATTCTTTTAAATATGCCACTAAAATCCTCCCTCTATTTCGTCCTTTCTCCTTTCTTCTATCCTCCTTCCTTTCCTAAACAAATTATCCTTTATGTCTCTCCCATGGTGAATGTGGCAGACATGATTATTGCCCGACTGGGGCAAATGTACAGGGTTGACAGCTAAGTCACCAGGCAATCCCAATATAACAATAAAAGCTAACACTTCCACAGCGCTGCCTACCTGCCAGGGACAGTTCTAACCCTTTTACATTTATTGACTCACTTAATCCTCACAACAACCAGAGAAGGTAGGTTGTTACTTTCGTTCTCATTTTAATGAGTGAGGAAACGAAGGGAAATGTAGTAATTTGCCAGGGTCGCACATTTTAAATGTAGAACCACAGTTCCAACCCAGAGGGTGGCTCTGGAGTCTATTCCATAGTCTCTACGCTTTGTACAATAAAATTTGACTTGATACTTTACTGATTGCCCCCAATAATCCTGTAAGGAAGGCATCATGAGCCTTGTTTTACAGATGAGTAAACTGCATCTGAGAGAGATGATGGGAGGTGGTTAGTGGGGGAGCTGGGACTGGAATCAAGTCTGTCTACCTGGCTAAAATAGCTCATAGCTTAAATAGCCTGGGAATGTGTGTCTGTGCAGGCCAAGACACATGTCCAGTCCTCGCTGCTCTGCCCTATAACTGACGTGAGGACTTCCTCCTCAGGTCATCCCTGCTTTCCCACACCCTTCTGATCCTCACCTCTCTCCTTTAAGTATTAACTTACCCTTTTCAAGAGGGAAACTGAGGCTCAGAGATGATTCCTCTAGATTAGCCTGCCCAATAGAAATATCTTGCAAGCTACATACGCCATTTTAAATGTTCTAATATTCACATTTAGAATGTAAAAAATAAACAGGTAAAATTAATTCTCAGATTATATTTCCTTTAACCCAGTATATTTGAAATTTACATTTTAACATGTAATTAACATAAAATATTATTGCTGAGCTATTACATTCTTTTTATTCACAGTGTCTTTGAAATCCAGTATGCATTTTATGCTTACAGCACATCTCAATCCTGTCTAGCCACAATTCATGTGCTCACTATAGTGGACAGCTCAGTTCTGGAGGCATTTACACAACCAATATTACTGACCACACTTAGGGTCCAGGATTTGGGCACAGGAGAACAAGATGAATAAAGCACAGGTTCCACTAAGACATTAGATCTTTTTTAATGTGACTTGGATGAAACGTGGTGGAATTGGGAATCTATTAAATGACAATAGATAAGGTCCCTGTCCTAAAAATACTTAGAACCAGTTAGTTGCTCTATCAGTTTAACCCATGAGCCATGGGAGGTGATGCACTGGAGTATAAAGAAATTACGGTATCAGAGTCAGGCTTGAGTTCTAAATCCTATTTCCACTTCTTAGCTGTGTGAATTCGGCAAGGCACCTGACCTCTCTGAAACAATCTTTGAGAGGGAATAGTAACTCTCAGTTCACATGGTCATTATCAGGAAAATTATAAGTTGTATGTAAATATTTAGTGCAGAGACCAAAGAAGTAGGGATGAGGCACATTCTTCATTTGCTCAACGTGTGCCTGAACTTAGAAAAAGAAGTGCTGCTGTGTGGGGTGGCAGCCTCCCTGCCTGCTGTGACATCCTGAGGAGGTGGCAGCCACCCAAGGCAGGTAGCCTCTGAGTGTCCACATAATCTGAAGGGCCACAGGGCAATTATGGACTGATGGCTGGCAAAGGGTCCCTCTGTTAGCATTTTAATATGAAATCGGTGATTTAGGGCACTAAAGTGTGTCCATTAATTACACGGGGATCCTGGGGTTTTTCCATTTAGTGAAGGCGGTCAAAGCCTAGCAAGAGAAAAGAAGAGACGACCTGTCTGCTGGAACCCATCTGCCCTTACACCTGGGGCCCCCGGTTCTTTAGGTCTCAAATGCCCTGGGATGAAGCCATCAAGACGACGATGGGCTGGGCACACAGCGTGATGTGCTAAGACTGCACCAGGCGCTTTATACACAGCGTCCTGTCTATACCTCACAATGAATCCAGGAGGCAAGAATCATCCCCATGTTACTGAAGAACAAAGCAAAGTTCAGAATCTCGACATTGTTTACCCGAGATCACACAGGATACACATCACCGAGCCAGGGTTTGAACCGGGCATTTGCCTGATTCAAAACCCCTCTGTTCTCTTTGTAACAGCGCAAGGCTGGTGACACAGCTGCAGCAGGTGGCATGTGAAGAGCTATGTGAGAGAGAGGGAGAGGGAAAGTTGGGTCCCAGAGTGGGGACGTTACAGAGCCACGATGAAAGGGGCCCAGGGCTCAGGCTTCCCGAGTCCTACCTGGTCCAGCATTCAAGAGGTGACCAGGCAGTTCATCCAGGGTCCTGTGACCACCTCAGATAAGCACAGCAGCACACAGCCATTTTTTTCATTCATATATTCAATGATTCTTATATTAAGTGCCACTCTATACCAAATGCTGTTGCAGGCACCAAAGATAAAAGCTGTGAATAAAACAGACAAACATTCCTGACTTCTTGGAGTTGACTATCTGGTGGGGAAGCACCTAAGATATTCCAAGCATTATGCTAAGCCCTCTATGAGATATAAAATTGAGATAAAATTGAATTATCTCAATTTTGCTGACAAATAAACAGAGAAAGAAAGAGATTTAGTGGCTTCCCCAAGATGAAATGGATTTTTGTGGCAAACTAGGGATCTGAGGCCAGGTTTGCTCTAGGGTAAATCGGGGCATCTGAACAACGTGAGAGTCATATTATGGGGAAAGCTGGAATAGGCGCTAGGGTGCACAGTACTCCCTGGGACTATGAGAGTTAACTCAACACTCTTCTTTGCAAATTTACTCTCTCTGCCTGGGCTGCCCCATCCGCAGACCTGCTCTGCCAGCCTCTGATGGGCCAACCCTGTACACTCCATCTCGCGCTCTTGCTACCATGATGGATGGTGGTGACATGTTAAATTATTCAGGCTCCATGTTTTCCTCGAGCTGGTGACAGCGATATTGCATTTTTAGATTGCCCAGAACTGCACCAGATAGAGAAATATGTGGCTTGGGAACGCAAAACCTTATCTGACCCCCAACCACCCAGGGAATACAAATGGTGCCAGGCACAGGAAGAGGACAGAAGCTGCTAAAACTCCCCACGTTCCCTAAACCACACAACACTGCAACCGCCCTGAGTTCTGGGACTAAACCACAGATGTTTGTAAGCATCCACCTCTTGGAGCTGCCTTGACCACTGTAGCTACCTCTCATGGGGGTACCTGCTTAAGCCAGGCACTGTGCCAGGCCCTTTACACAGGACAAGACAGCTAATACTCTCAATGCAGAAACATAGGCTGCAAGAGGTGGAGCCCTTCCTTACAGTAAAATATCCAGGAAGGTGCAGGGCCTGGATTCAAACCCTGGTTTGATTTGATTTATCTGATTCCCCAGGAAAGAAGAGCCACAGCCTTCTTAGGCGTCATGTTGAACTTTAAAAATTTATCTTTATGGTTAAAAGAAAATCTTTACAGAAAAATACAATTAAACACAGCTGTTTATAGTTTCAAAAGAAAAAACAGAAATAGCCTAGAGGTCCCTTTATAGGGGACTGATTAAAAAATGATGGCATATCCTTAAATTAGACTTCTATAAGTTCATTAAATATAAATATAGTGACATACATCTATTCTTATTTATATGAAAACCTCACCATGATATATTATTGAGTGAAATAATGTACAGAGAAGAATACAATAAGTGAGTCTACTTATGCAAAATTATACACACTATTTTAGAGGTGTCTGAATAGTTGGTCACCCAAATTTAATAGTGCCTATCTCTGCTTGCTGATATTTGGTGTGCAGTCCACTGCATGTGTGTGTTTGTAATGAAAAGATAAATATATTTTAATTAAAGTAATAAAAAGTTATTCCTAGACGTTCATGATTAAAGGTTATGAACTAAGGCTAAAAGCCTATTATACAACTGTAAAAGTATAAAAGCATCCTACACACACACACACATAAAAAAATAAATGAAAGTGTCCATGTACATATGTATATATATAAATTAAAGATGTTGAAAAAACATTAATACACTATAGTGGTTCTTTTCTGAGTGATAAGATTTGGGATATTTTAAATAATTTTCTTATTATTGCTCATTGCACTTTATAATTTTCCTCCAATGAAAAGCTAATATTTTGGTAATAAAAAAGCCACAGCAAAAGCTTTAAAAAAAACCAAACATCTTTATTGCTGTAGTTTCAGCCATTCTTCAGTTGAACTTCAGCGCAATCTGGCCATCCCAGAATGGGATCATCCTACCACCCAAGAATGGAGGCATCCCAACTTATTCCCAGCCTTTGGCCCAAAGAACTATCTACAGGTGCTAAGTCTCCAACAAAGCTTAACTTAGTATCTCAGGAAAAGTAAAGCTTTGTCTTCTGAAATATCCCACTGCTTTCTCTGGCAGACTGTATTTTCCAAAGGTGCCACCCCTCCCACCCCCCCAACAAATCTCCCTTACCACATGCTCTTCTGCAATATGACCTTTGCCACACCACCATCAAAAGTGTAGTCAGGTTCCCCTCCCCTTGAATCTGGGCTGGGCTGGCTTTAGGGGCAGGTTTTTAGTTAAGAGCATCCAACTTGTGCATGAGTTCCAGGGCTAGGACCTAAAAGGCAATACAGCTTCTGCTTGGCACTCTTGGAATACTGGCTCTCAGGACACTCCCTCTTTGGAAACCTGCCACCTTGATGTAAGAAGTCTAAGCTGCATGGAGAGCTCATACATAGGTGCTCCAGTCAACAGTCCCAGCTGAGCCCAGCCTTCGAGGCGTCCCAGCCCAGGTGGCAGAAATATGAGAGAAGGAGCTTCCTGTTGATTCCAGCCCCAGCCAGCTGAGTAACTTCCAAATGTCTGAGGCTTGCCAGGGAGGCTCAGACACTATTGCCCTTTATGAACCCTTGACTCTCAGAATCCGTGAGTATAATAAAATTGCTGTTGTTCCATGGCACTGAGTTTGGGGTATGTATTATGAAATAGCAAGTAACCAGAATACTCCCCTTGTTCAGTCCTATAAAGATACCCACACTCCTTCCATATAACAGACCTGGGCAACGGAAAGATGAACTGAGTGTAGAGATCCAGGTTCTAGTTCTGCTACTAATTTACTGTGTGACTGAAAAAAGACATTAACATCCAGCAAATACTGCATAGCATTTACCACCTACACCTCCTTCCTAAAGACAGCAACACAGGGGAACCTTACAGTAATTAGATGAGATAGATGCTGTTATCCTCATTTGAATGATAAGGAGACTGCAGTTCCCAGACACTATAAAATGACTTGCTCAAGGCCATAAAACTGATTAATTAGCAGAGTAGGGAGTAGAACATGGGGTGAAGTCCAGAATGTACAGAAAAAGTAAAAGAGCAAATCTGAGTCCATGAAATTGGCCAGGAATTGAGGATCCTGTAATTTCTACCCTCTAGATTCAGCCTTGCCTCTTCCGGCTGTTCCCTCACTCACAGGACGGCTTTCCAGGGGTCTGGAGACATGGCTCTTCAGCTGTCTGAAGATGTGACCTTTCAGCTGAACGAAGACTGTTCATGTGCCCTTTCACAGTCTTTGCATCCAAGCAAAATACTCCTACAAATTCCTCTTCCATTCCTCATATCACATGTTTAAAAACTTAAGATTTTGAATAACAGTCAATATGTATTTATTGTAGAAAATTTAAAAATAGTAAGAAAAGCACAAAGAAGAAAATAATAATGCCAAATACTATCACTCCCAACTGACTTCTGTTACTTTTAATTTTTAACTATGCATTTATATGCATATGTTTTTACAGCTGGCTTTTATTGTTTTGTTACTTGAGTATATCATGTAAGTTCTGTGAAAAATATCTGTGATATATTGATTTGTTCATTTATGCCATAAATACATACTGAGTTCTAACTATCTGCTTGACACTTTTGCTATGATATTACTTATATATATCATATGTATTTATATATGTACACATATCTAGATCTATATCTAGTTCTATATGCATATCAATACCTTCATCCAGCTTTCTATCTCTCTATTCTCTCTACCTATACCTATATCCACCGAAATGTTAACAGTGATTTTCTCTGAATAATGGATCATTTTTTTCTTTTTTCTTTTTTTTTTCTTATCTTTTTTTCTCTTTTTTGGAAAATGAGCAGTGATTGTTTGTGGAATTTAATAAAAGTTAAATAAAATATGCCATAAATATTATCCTATGTCATTAAGCATTCACCTCCAACATAATTTTTATGCTGCAAAATACTGTGCTGTATCAATGTACCATCATTTATTTAACCAATTCTATATCATCTAAATTTTATATTGTTTCCGATATTTCACTATAATATTGTGCCAGACATTCTTAGAGGTAAATCTTTCTACACACCCCTGTACATCATTGTGTAGAATTTTCTTGGGAGTAAAAAGATGAATTGCTCAGTTAAAGGGAATTGACATATTTAAGGGTTTTGATCCATATTGTCAAGATGCCCTCCAGAAAAATTATACCAGTTTCATCCCAATCAGCTGTATATGAGAGTGATTTATTTCACTTCTTCCTCTATAACACTGGGTATTACATCATTGTATTCAAATTTTAGTGATTTTTACATGCATCCCAAATTTCAACCACATTTTATTTGATTATTTTCAACATACTCCCATTTGCTCAAGTGCTTTTTGAGTTTCGATGTCCAGTACTAGGCATGACAATCCAGGTGTGATGTGACTGGCACAGATGCGAAATGGATTATCACTCTTTCGCTGAACAGGACTGCTTCAATTTTCCTGGCAGCTGGCTTGTACTCTCTATGCCCTCAGTTCTTTGTTCACATGCACTGCAAATAAATCTAGTCTTTCCAATCATGTGTTTGTGGAATTGATTTTCCTAAACCAACGTAAAGAACATTTTGTATTACCAAATTGTATCTGTATATTTCAGTCTTTTCTTCTAGTCTCTCAGATACTTTTTGTCCTAATCCTGTGATCTTGTGTTTTCACTATTTCCTAAATTCATGCCCTCTATGAACTGGATTAACATGAAAAGGAGCAGGAGGTGAGAAAAGGAATGGCTTCCAAGTGCATACTACATGTCAAACAACAGGAATAGTTTTCGTATATCAAAATCATTTAATACATACAAGAGCGTAATTAAGTTGATGCTGATATACCTCTTTTATTTTATTTTTTTTTTTTT
>JAQZBX010075057.1:0-14655 GCA_029593785.1 Cabassous unicinctus
TACAATTTTGGTAGTTAACCCCACCACCTCCCATAAGCAGTTACTGCTAAACCTACCAAATAAGCACATTTATGATAAATCACTTGGAGCTCTTTAAGTGGATCAGGCCTTAAGTTATTCCTTGGGATAGATCATGTCATTTTCAATGTTCATGAACTATAGAAGAGAGATTCCACTGAAAACCTTTGCCGCGGTATCTTTGTTTCCCTCTCAGGCTTCAGGGAGTCTCAGTCAATATTTCTTATCTTATTTTTAAATATCTTGTGGTCTCAGAAAAGGTTGGTGATTCAGAAATTACATCAGGAATCTAAAGATAGACTATGGGCTTATGACTTCAATAAGTGCAGGAGTTCTATAACAGGAAAAGAAAATGCCTGTTGGTTTTAAGACTACTGGGAATCAAGGAGCTATTCTTAGTTTGGCCACTTAGAGTCTATCTCTCCAAAAGCAAGTTACCTCCCCTCCTTGATCATCCATCTACTTACCTGGGTGCATGAATATCAATCAAAAGGATCCCTAGGCATTCAGACAGTGCTGAATTCTGAGCTATGGAAACCATTTATAGGCTTTTCTCCCACCACCGACTGTTTTGTGACACAGTCTTCATATTGGTTATTGTACCATGGAGTAATTGATTTGCCCACAAAAGTAGTGATGACAGGGACAAATGTAGGAAAAAAAACATCAAGTCTCATATCTGATAGATGTTCCTTTGGCCATCCTACCTCAACGAATTGCTCATCCCATATTTTTACAAAGCAAACTCTGGCATGAAAATTCTTTGCAGCTGATCCTATATTCCCCAGTTATGATACAGACAACTGTGAAAAGTATCTCATCTGATTTCCATCAGGACTGGTTCACCAACACATAAATGGCACGTAACTGGGCCCTCGCACCTTTGTGCCATGGGATTATGAATTCAGACCCTCAGACATCTCTTCCACTCCCCTGAAAGTTAAGCTTCCTTAACAGTGGAGATGTGTTTTTCTAAAAGTGAAATGATTTGTGATTTACCCAGGCAACCCGCCCTTCTCAAATTCCAAATGTAGAGGAAATAAAAGAATTCTGTTGCACATGACAATCATTCTTGCTAAGGTAAAGATTAAACAACAGCCATTGTTACCCATTTCTTAAAACTCACATCTTATAATTTAGGGATCAATATATGTTCCTTAAAAAAAAGAAAAAATTAATGTTTAGTATCCTTTTTTGGTTTGCATTATCTGAAAAGACCTATATAGTAAGCATGTACAACTTTTGCAATAAAAAGTATTATTTTAAATGAATTTGATCAAATGCTATATATTTATTCCTCTTTTAAAAAAGAAAATATGATAAAGTCTCTCCAAAGACTATGTCAAGTTTTGTTTATTTGCTTGTTTTAGTTTTGTTTTTGCCTTTTAGGTTTCCCCAACCATTCTAGCTTGTCTTATTACTCTACTACAATCCATTCAATAATTTGCTACTGAAAAGTGTTTTATTGAATACATGAAAGGAGAATGACAGGAGCAAAAAAAAACCATGAACGAAATGTCCTTTAAGTTTCCCTACACATATCCTATAATTTTCCAGTTGGCTTAACCACTCAACATATTTAAATAACCAACCAACATATTTATTTAACATTCAGCAGATGGACATGATAGAGACATCATGATTTTCAGAAGTACTTTATAACTGCAAGGTTTTCTTCATGCCAACATCGCAACAGGTTCGTAAGGTAAAGCCACCCCTACATGCTGCTTCTTCACTTCAGTGTTGGACCTACTCTCAACCTAAACATGTCCACTCCGATTAATTTAAATCGCTGACATCAAAGTGGAAATCAAATCATTCTCTTCAATCTATTTTTTTAGCCGCAGCATAAAAGAGACTATTTTACATGTTAATAGTAATCTGATGTGGTTGTATAAATCTGATATAAATATGATACTCTGTTTGGAAATGATGCTAATTTAGTTTAAAATGGAGATTACATTTCAACTTGTAAAAGAGCAGGATAGAATATTAGCATTCATGGCTGTTATATAATTTCCCTTTACACTACACAAGTGTTACTCAAAATCTTTTCTGAGCCTCTTTGTCCAAAGATTTCCCATTCTTCCTATAAGAAAAAGGACTTCTCTATTTAACTATAAGTTAACAGGTGGTACAGACCCTTGAAAAAAGATTAACAACAACATTAAAAATGCATTTTTGAAGAAACATTTAAAGTTACAATGTAATAAACTGAACAGAATGTCATAAGAATGTCAAACTGGGCACAGTAAAAATAAATGTTATTCCCAAGGAAAATAAAAAGTCTGCATATTTATGTAACATTCAGCAGATGGACGTGATATTAATATAGGGTTTTCAGTTGTACTTTTATAGCTACTAGATTTTCTTGCCTAACTTGGCAACCCGAGGCACCATTTGATTTCTGGATTTGGACAATACTGCAACAGATGTCCAGACCAATAAAGTAAATTCCTTAAGGGCTATGCTTAATTTGTGTAATTGATCAATTTTGGTTACATAGGCCTCAGTTCACCAGCATGTAACTGCCTTCCACAAAAGCGTTGCAGTTGGGATTTCATTCCATATGTTACAAGAGTTTATGGACTCTGTTTGATGGTGCTGCAGACAGAACAGGGTCTGTGGTGACACCTGTTGGCAACCAGGGGCAAAAAATAACAACATACAGAGGGGATGATTCTGGGGCAGGGTTTCTCAGCCTAGACACTGCTGGCATTTGTGGTCAATTCTGTGTTGTTGGGGGGGCTGTCCTGTGCATTTTAGGATGTTTATCAGCATCCCTGCCCTCTAGCCACTAGATTCTGATCGTTCCACCTCCTCCAGCTGTGAAAACCAAAAATGCCTCTAGGCCTTACCAAATGTCCCCCGAGACAACACCCTACCCCCAACCCCCAGTGAGAACCACTGCAAAAATTGTGAGAACCACAATTTTTCAGTTTTTAAAACAAAATAAAAATTTTTTCTTGCCTTCAAGTCTCTGAATCTAATAATACCTTTACAGACAACTCGCCCAAACTTTGGCCTAACAGAGCACCTAATGCATGTGCCAGAGCACAATGTTTCATCAGTGCACTCAGGGTGGGTGGTAATTAAGATGTGGATTTCGAAGCCCAACTCTGAATGTTCATCACTCACCTATTAAACTTGCCAGAGTTGCTATGTTAATTATCTCCCCGTATCCTTGATTTAGCATAATACAGCCTGCAGCCTGTGACAGAAATTAAAGGAAAGACCAGTGACCTCTTTTGTGATTGTGCTAATAACTACATGATAATAAATTAGTTTTCAATTTTCAGAAAACTTTACATGGCAAAAAAAAACCTGGAGCAAGTACATGATATACAAACTTGATAGAAGATGGCTGATCAGCACTAACTCCGAGTCTTCTTCTTTTTTAGTAAGTTCCTAATCAAGGTAAACAGGAAATTTAAACAAACTGCAATCTTATTTACCTGGCTCAGCCCATTGCTGCAGATAATAACAATGAGGACGATGTCATTTGTGTTTGCATTTTACACAGGATAGTTTAATAATAAAACTCTTCTCGTATGACTTGTTCAGGGATAGAGAAAACTCTGACATATACACTGTACACAGACCACACACACATACACCAAACACAAAAGATTTTTCCAGTAAGACATATTGACTGGAAAGCTTCATACTAATATCAGAATAAAAACATGTGAAGTAAAATGACTCATTCACTAGCAAAGAAGTGCCATGACTTCTTGGCATGTTTTGTGCCTTCCTTACATCTGCTCGTGCCTCTAACAGCTTTCTTCCCTTGGCTGGCAAAACACAAATAAGAATGTACAGGAAGCATGGCCCCATTCTGATGTACAATAATATTTAGCTAATTAGAAGAATCCTTCAGCTCATTATGCTAGGCAGTAAGAAGTAAGAAATGTACACGAAAGCATGACACTTGCTAAGCCCTAGGATGGTGTCAAAGCTGAATTGGCATCACTTTCTTCCATGTCTTTATAGTCTTGGTTGGATTGCAATTTCATTTCTTTAAAATCAGTTCTGGCTTTCAGAGCGAATGATCCCTTGAACACTACACCATCTTCTGGCCAAATGTTTAACTGCAAGTTGTTAATTAAAGTGTAGTCAAAGTCCCAGTTTTCTGAGAATGACTGCTGAATTACTACTTGGAATATTTTATTATTCCTATTTTAAGACAGCACAATAGAGAGATAAGAAACCTGGAACATTTTCCTTTTGATTAAATGAAAAAGCAGTGGAACTGTTTTAATACAGCTTTGTGCTTCATGGTCTTAGTTAAATAATTTTTATCCTACAGATATTTGTGGGGAACCGTCTACATATTTGGCACTTAGAATATGCTTTGGGGCCTAAAGAACTGTAACACATGGTTCTGACCCTCTGAAAGCTTACAACACAGTCATATAATTGTAAAATGTATAGTGGGTGAGTTCTGAGTAACCCAGGTATGAAGTGCAATAGAAATTTGGAGAGTTCTGGGGCCTGGTTGAAAAAGACTTATTGTAGACAGTGGGCTCTGTACTATGATGAAGAAAGATGATGTTGATGCTAATGATGCTTAAAATATTCCAGGCAGTGCACTAAGTGTCTTAGAAATATTACCTTATTTAATCCTCAAAACAACCCTATTTCAAAATGCTGAGTAACCCAGCAAGGGAGTGGAAGAGATAAGATTCAAGCTCAGGTCAGTCTGACTTGACAGCACATGCTCAGAATGGTCCTGCTGCACTGTCTCGATGAGAAAGTTTTAAATTTGCAGAAAGGATAATGGAGGGCTTTCTGGGTGAAGGAAATGGGGTTTGCAAAGGGGTGAAGACGTGGACATGCAGTGGCAGTTCTAGGATTTCCCAACAGGGAAAGAGACATGCTGGAAATCTGTTTCGGGGAAGGGAGTGCCTAAAGCCTTATTGTTTGAAGCTGTATTTGCAGAGCAGGCATGCAGATCCTACGTAGATAAAGTAAGAGGAGTTGATAGGGATCATGGGATGATGTCCCAAGACTCCTGAACCTTGCCACTGGGAATACATTACATTCTACATACTCAAGGAAGAACAAGGAAACCAGTAGGGGTAAATAGTTCAGTGGTTCAGAGGTCAACGGTGGGAAACAGGATTTGAAAAGCATGCTGGAAAAAGACAAAAGTGTTTGGAATGCTGCAGTGGTCTAATATATATATTTGTGTAGAATGATGACCCTATTCAAAAATTACACAAAAATTAATCTGCTTGCAGTATGCAGGATAGAGGGAAAAGGTACAAAGCTGTGAGATAAAAGAATATTGCATTAAACAAGATATTTGACAAGGAAAAGAAAGATAGGTACTGATATATGAAGCATTGCAAAGACCAGTGACTGAGCAGATGAGAAGGGTCCCAAAGACGAAGCAAGAGATAAAGAACTTTCCAAACGCTTAAGTTTTTATGGTTAAGAAGAAAATCATGGGTAGAAATAAGGAAAAGTAGAAGAGGAAGTCAAATGTTGAAGAATAAAAAAAGAGCTGGGTTTGATTTTAGGAATATCAAGTCTTCAGGAGTGGTGGGCTAACCAAGAGACAATATCCAACATGCAAGTGGGGCTAATACTAATAACTCACTTTGGACTGAGTTCAGGGCTGGAAGTATAAATGGGAAGGCATTCACTCAGAACTGAGATGAAAACATGAGAACAAATTAACTTTCCAAGGAAGAGAAAAATGGGAGAGAAAAACAGAGACCCAAAGCTTAACATGTCGGTACCTGCACAATTAGAAGGGGGTGGAACTGAGAATCCATGAAATGAGAATCCAGGGAATTCAGGAGATATCAGAGATAGGAAGAAAATCAAGATTACATGAGGAGTGGAATGTCAAAGAAGAGGTTATGGTTCCTGGTGACTGCTACAGAAACGTCACAAAGATGAAAATCTCAAAATAAGTCTTTTTCAAATTTTAAAATTGTCTTCCATTTTCTGGGGCCCACAGATAAAGCAGTGAACAAAACGGAGTCTGTGTCATCATTGAGCTGATATTTTAGGGGGTAGAGAATGGGCAGTAAACAAAGTAGTATATTAAATTGGACCACATGAAATTGCCTTTTTGTTTTGTTTTGTTTTGTTTTGTTTTTTTGAGGTACCAGGGCCGGTAATTGAACCTGGGACCTCGTATATGGGAAGTCAGTGTTCAACAACTGAGCCAAATTGGCTCCCCTGAGTTGGCGGTTTCATTTGTTTGTTGTTTGTTTTTGTTTTTTTTAAGGAGGCACTAGGGACCAAAGCCAGGGCCTCCCATATGGGAAGCAGGCACTCAACCTCTAGAGCCACATCCGCTCCCCAAAATTGACTAATTTTAACCTACAAAATTTGCAATCTCATATAATGCTACCTAATAGAAAGTCAGGTAATGGTAAGTGTTGTGAAGAAAATAAAACAGGGCAATGAGAAAGAGTATGTGGGCAGGGGAAGGGAAGTCATCTTAGAGTGTCAGGAAAGGTCTCCCCAATAAGGTGGCATTTCTACAGAGACCTGACTGAAGTATGGAAATGTGTCATGTGAGCACCATGGACAGAGGGGACAGCAAGTACAAAGGCTGTAGGGGTAACCATGTGCTTAGAGAGGAGGAGGAAAGGCCAATGGACTCTGCCACTAGATGATGACTGAAGACATTTTCTCAGGAGAATGGTAGAGACAGAAGCTTGGGATTAAACAAATTGCAGAAACCAAACAAGAAAATGGGAGGGACGAGAGAACTGAGTAGGGAGCAACATATTCATTCACTCATTTAACCATTCATTCATTCAACAAATTGACTGAGTTAAAGGGCAAAGAATTTGGGGAGGTAGCAGGATCAAGTGAAGATTTTGCAAGTTAGAGGAGATCTATGGATAGCTGAAGGAGAAGGAAGTCAGCCTGGGAAGTGTGATTAGACATGCTATAAAAATAAGGCATGAATGAGGGAGCACAAGCAGGAAGAAGGAAAAATGTGGCTGCCAGCAGAGGTGGAGGGAGCCAAACTCCAGAAAGGTTCCCTTCGAGTACATGTAAATAACACAATCATAACCTCAAAGAAGGATGGCAAATTCAAATTCAAAGCAGGTAAAATAGATGTGTGAAGTGGGACTGCCAGGTGATGCACTAGGGAGTGGTGGAGACTGAGGCAACTCGAGGCAGCAGGCCTTGTCTAAAGCGGGCAACTGCCCCTTGGCTCAGACTGCTGCCAAGCAAAAAGAAGAATCCAGGGAGCAGATGTGGCTCAAGTGGTTGAGAGCCTACTTCCCACATGGGTTCAATTCCCGGTGCCCCCTATAAAGCAAATAAACAAACAAACAACAAGCAAAACAAATGAAAAAACCAACTCAGGGGAGCCAATGTGACTCAGTGGTTGAGTGCCGGCTTCCTATTTGCGGTCCCAGGTTCAATCCCCAGTCACTGGTACCTCAAAAAAAAAAAAAAGAATCCAGAATTGTCAGTGCTCTGACATTTCAAGGCAAGCTGAAAAGATGAATTTCTGGATGCAATCTCTTGATTTATATGTTGTTGGAAATTGTAAAGAATTTTAAAACATTATGCAGGCCAAACAAAACACATTTGTAGTCCAGATGGGGCCTGCAGGTTACCAGTTTAGGACCTCTGGTTAGAAGAAAGAGGTTAGCATGGTCCCCAAACACATTTATAGCTCTGAGTTCCTAACCTGCAATTCCATTTGCCCACTAGGCAGCTCAACTGGAGATCTTGCCAGTACCTCAGCCACAACTTGCCCAAACCCAAATTCATTTTCTTTCCCTCAAAACCCCTCTACCTGGCTTATTTTTCATGAATGGCAGCACCACTGGCAAAGTGGTCATCTTTGGAATGGCATTCCCTCGTGTACATATTGTTTTCCCTTCTATATTGTCATCATCCTAGTTTAAGCCCTCATGACGTTCGATCTAGATTATTCAGATTATTTTCCACCTCCATTGCTCTTTCTTCCTCTCATATGGCACATGCTGCTGGATTCATCTTCCTAAAATACTACTTTTTGCCACCCACTTCATTCCCAGCACAGAAACTTGAAATGACGTTCCCACTGCTTATTAAAATAAGTACAAGCAAAGCCAACTGACCTCCATCCATGAAACTTCACAGCATTACTTTTCTACCCAACATTTCTTTCCAAGTGAAACTCTCTCACTATTGGTACATATCCTAACCATTTGCCAGTGTGGACTTCCCATTTTCCCAAACTCAGCCCAAGTTTTCATATCATCAGATCAGGGTTTCTCAACCTGGGCACTACGGACATTGGGGCTGGATAATTCTTTGTTGTGGCCTGTCCTGGGCATTGCAGGATGTTGAGCAGCAGCCCTGGTCTCTACCCACCAGATGCCAATAAGAAGCAAAAATGTCTCCAGTCATTGTCCTCTGGGTGGTGGGTGGGGGGCGAAAATCCTCCCTGGTTGAGATCCACTGGTCTATTTTGTGTTCTAGCCACTCCTTCCACCTGAAATCTCCACCTCTTTTCATGTCTACCTGGAAACAATACTATCCATCCTATTAAAGCAGCTTCAAAAGCCATAAGCATGAGGCACACTGGGCTGGATACTACTTCCAGGAGAGCACTTTCTGATACACACAGTATCTTAGAGCCCAGAACACAGGACAGGCTGGAAAATATTTACTGAATGAATGCATGAACGAATGAATGAACATGCTGATATGACATTCAAGCATTTTTTCAACAGGTATTTACTGAATACATTCTATATGCCAGGTACTATTCTGGAAATACAGCAGGGAACAAAACAGAGATCCCTGCCCTCCTAGAACTTCTGTTCTCTGAACAGAGACAAATAATAGCATAACAAATAAAATGATTATCTGTTTTAGAGGATGGTATGTGCTATAGGGAAAAAAAAGCAGAATGTAAAATAGGTAAGGGGAATCAGGAGTGCTGGGAGAAGAGGGGAAGAGTATTGCAGTTTAAAAGAGTGATCAGAATAGGCTTTGTGAACAAAGTAACATTTGAGCAGAGACTTGAAGGAGAAGGAGTAAATCATGCAAATATCTCAAGGAAAAACCTCCCAGGCAAAAGGAACAGCTAATATAATGACCCTACAAAAGAAGCACATATTTATTAGTTGTGCTTATTTTATTCTAAGATTCTTGAGAAAAGAATCTTAAATTTTATCTGCCTTTACTCATTCATAATGCCTTGCACAAAGTATGTCTTCAGTAAGTTATTTCTTGGATTGAATTATTATTGCAAATTCCTGCATGACAAATCAATGCATAACAATCAGCTTATGCATAGAGAAGTCTGAATAGGGGGTGATGGAAACAAGTGATCCCTCAAGTTTTTCCCAGGTTAATCTTCAAATTAATTTGGACTTCCTAAGGCAGGGGTTCTTAACCTTTTTTGTTTGATGGACTCCTTTGCCAGTCAGGTGAAAACCATGGACCCCTTGCTAAGTCCACACTATATTGTGTATTATTTAATAAACATATCACACCCGCACCAACACACCCCCACAAGAATGTTATTCTGAATTTCAATTCAAGCTCACGGACCCCTGGTTAAGAACCCCTGCTCTAAGGATTCACCAATAGGCAGCAGTAAAGTTTTCTCAGAAAGGGTAGAGTAGCAGAGGAATGTCGGCTCCTAATCAAAAGTTACCATGTACAAATTACAGTGTCACTAACTAACTAGAGTCAGCTCATCTCTTGACTTGCCCATCTCTTCATGTTTTCATCTTTTATCTGAGAAAAGAGCCCTTTCCCTGGGAGGCTCTGCCTCCCTGGCCCCCATGCTGGGGCAGCGCCCCTGCCCTGGGCTTTCCCAGCAGACTCCATAACCATTCTGTTTCACTGTTGGTTTCCCCACTTGGCTGTACGCTCCATGAGGACATAAACTTTGTGTGTCATAGTCACAAGCTATAGCCACAGCTCCTAACACAGCACCCAGCAGAGAGGGTACTCAATATTTTGGCAATAACGGATAAACATTGCACTAAGAAAGGAAGTCCCCACATCTCATTTTCAGCAAATGCCAACTCTCTCTTTCTTTCAGACACAGCTCAAGGTCAATGATCTCCACGAAGACAGCCCTCACTAATGCCAACAGCCTGACCATGGACTTCACGGGGCTTTGTTACCCACTAATTCCTGTATATCTGATCAGTATCACCAATAAAAATCAAGAACTTCAAGACAGCCTCTGTCTTGCACCTTTTTATCATCACCTTTAACAATGAATATGCAGTTGACAATTGTAAATGTATGAGGATGAATAAGCGTCATTCACTAAAATAGCTGTAAAAGCCCTCCATAACAAAAATGAACCTGGGAAAGCAAATTTTGAATTTATGATCTCCGTCTAAACTGCTTACCTAATGTTTTCCTTCTGTATTTTAAAATTAAATTTCTATTGATTCAAGTTCAATTATTACTTATTTGTACAATAGACATGTCACTTTACAAGTAACATATACAAAAACCTTCTAGCCAGCACATATTTTTATAAAGCCACAAGCTCATGGTATGATGGAATGAGTTCCCTGTTAGAAGAAAACGGAGTCCAGGCTGTGAAATTAACATTCTGGGAACTTAAGCAGATCAATTATTCTCCCTCATTTCTTCAATCTATAAAATGGGTACAATAATGTCTGCCTGTTGGTAAGGATTGTGATAGATCCTATAGGGTCAGGTTATGGAGTCCTACAAACTAGATTCGAATTCTTATTCTACCCCCATGATAGTCCTGTGTCCTTAAGGCAATTAATTAATCTCTCTGTCTTGATTTCTTTAAATGTAAAATGGGAATTAAAATAGTGCCTACTTATTGTGAGACTTAAATATGATGTTATATAAGTCCCTGGTAAACAGTAGATACTCAATGAATGTCAGGCATCTGTTACTACAGAAAATAATGCCATGTAAATATAAAGAACTTTGAAGAAGAATAGTTCTGGGAGATCACCCAGATCATGACTGTAATGACTGATAAGTTAAATAACAGAACCAATTGCCTAAAACCCATTGAAAGAAAATTCTTACTTCTCCTAAGCCTTCTGGCCATAAAAGCACACAGTTTTCATGGACTGAGACTAGAACTGGGTTCAGAACACGCATTACATTTCAAAGTATATAAACCCAAGATTTTCCCCATAGTTTCGTGAAACCACTTTGAATTTTTAGGAGACCTTTTCATTAAATCTGGTGATCATATCTCGAATATACAAATCTGTTCTGAATCAGTTGTAACTTTTACTGCAACCAAATAAAGGCTAACTGGCCCTGTAGGTTCAAAGTAAAGCCAAGCAGAAATGTAGTTTCACTGTATGGAGTCCAGTACCCATTCCATTTCCTGAAGGCAGGCCCCATTGCATTCAGCAAACTGGGCTGATAGAACTGGGCTATTCATTCACTCAGCAAATACTTACAAAATATCAAATAAATGCCTCGAATTTCCCTATCACTTTGGCTTTGAGGACCCATATATGACCTTGAACAAGATTTTACTCTCAAATTTCTCATCAATAAAGCAGAGATAATGACAGTATTTGCCCACTGCATGGGGGAATTGTAAAACTTAATTAATTGAAATCTTGGATGAAATGTGCTAGCAACACCAACATTCTGTGCTACTTCCTGACCTGTATATGAATGAGTGTTAATTTAAAAAGACAAACTCTCCAATTTATAGCATGATTGTAGAGTGGAATTTTATACACACACACACTTATCCATATACATATGTATATGCATATGTATAGCTTGGCATTTATAGGAATGTGTGATTTCAGCAGCAAATCAGCCAAAGGAAAAATTAGCTACAGTTTTTTTCCAAGGGAAATAATTTTCTGTTCATGTTCTGTTATTTTCAAAAGACTCTAATGCCGTTATTTCAAAATTAAATGTCCTCAAACAAGGCAAAGACAATTCTTCGTTGAATTATGCTTGCACATGCCAAATTTTCAGTGTTGTGTTAAAGTCCTATGATTATAATCTGAATTAAAAAAAAAAAAAAATATATATATATATATATGTGGAAACATGCTTTTAAAATCAATTTAAAAATATTCCACCCCTTTAGGATAAGATAACTTAAAAAAAAAAAAAAAGATAAAAGAGCTTTCAAAAAAAGACAGGGAAGAAGGGAGAAAAGGAGAAGGGCATATTTAAAGAACTAATTTTCTCTAACCTCCCTCCTGAAAATAAAGAAATAAAAATCAGCCATAACTTAAAAAAAAAAATCAGCCATAAAACTTATTTTGCACTATGACTTGAGTAAACTGGGCAAGGTCATTTTGTGACAAAGTAATAGAAAGGAAGAGGTCTGATATAATTTAGTAGGAGTATTAAGAAGCTATTTTTCTTTCTGTATAGGTCTTTTTGGTTAACTATCACATACATAAATGCCTGCATTCCTTCTTTGAGACACAACGGATTTTATATTTCTCACAGATAAATATTTTCTCTGGATTCAACTATTTTCATAGTTGATTCATTGACTAAATGACATAGTATTTTAATACCAGTTCATTTAGATAGATAAGCTTTCTATTCAATATAGTATCAGTTAACTTTGGCATCAAAACATAACATCAAAATATGTCTCCTGGCATAGGAAAAGTATATGTAACTGATAAGGACTGAGCACTGCCTGACTCATACGCACAGTGGGAAGAATATATGAATTGTGGGGCTGTTTAATTTGCTGGCATGAATGATAATCTTTTGTCAATTTAAATAACACCAATTCTTAACACCTAATAAAAGTATTAGATGTGAAATATAAATATTTTTATAGTTACACTATGAATTTTAATATTATTTAACTCTATTTTATTAAATCATTTTCTACCTAGACAGTATTCTCCTATTAACATCTATAATGGATAGAAAAAGAGATAGAGAGAGAGACATCATATTTAAAACATCAAATGTACCTTAAAAAGGAGAAATGGGGGGGAGTGTTCTCTCTTAAAAAAACACACACAAAAAGAAAACAAAAATGGAAAAAACTAAGAAGTACCATAATAGTTGATGAACAGATATGCCTTTTAAGAGACTACTAAATCTTTCTTTCCAGTGCTGAAATCCAGATTTGATTCATGTTCCTCACTAAATTGGGTCAGGGATTTCTGTCTCTTTTGTTCAATGCCATATCTGCAGGGCCCACCACAGAGCCTAACACATAGTAGGTGTTCAATAAATATTTGTTGAATAAAGAAACAAATGAAGAGAACTTGTCAAGGTAGGCTGGATAAGGCACCTGGTGGTAACTATAAAATTTGGGAAGAAAAAGAGGGAAAAAAAAAAAGAGATAAAAATGAATTAATAAATAGGGTCTGACTCAGTCCATACAAACCCTGGAAAGTAAAAAAAAACATCATTTTTAGCAAGAGTAGAGGTGAAGTAGTAAGAAGAAAAAAGATTTTAAAATTGCCCCAGAGTGAGGGGCTCAATTAACTTATTTGCACAAATGTATGGCTGTCTGTGTGCTAGGCAGTGGCAAGGCACTGGGATGGCAAACCTCAATTGCTCTCAAAGAGCTCACAGTTCAACAAGAGAGGAATAAATAGGCAGGTCCGAGTTTAATAGCAAAGAAAGGAGATGTAGCTAAGAAAGGTGACAAAATAGAAAGGGAAATTAATAGTTCCTTTTCCTAATACATGACACATGCAGAATTTGTGCAAAATCCCACTTGCCTTGAAAAAGACATTGTGGGTCATGAGAGAGAAGTTCAGGGAAAGACCTCTGAATGCATGCTGATAAATTTGAGAACTTTTGTATGAGGGAAGAATAACAATGGGAATTCTTCCAGAAGGATGAAAGCTCAGGGGAATATAATTGGAGGTTTCAAAGTTACAAAATAAAGCAGGGGTATATATGTACTTGTTCAAAAAAGTTCAAGAATTGTGGAATGAGGGATAGTCCACATAGCATTAAAGTGGTACATTTATGATAAACTTTAAAAAATACTATAACTATATATAGCACAGACTGAAAACATAAGAAGATTAAGATGTGTACAGAAAACTTTGTGGACCAGAGATGACTCTGGTAGCCTGCAGGTCAAATTGGGCCTATGGCCATGTTAGTTATTTTTAACTCTTAAAATTTCAAGCATATACCCATTTAAACATGTTTCTATCCATCCATCATCCAGCTTCCATAACTACCAATCCAGGCCAATCTTTTTCTTTTATACTCTCAACCCCCTCCCCACCCCAAGCAAATCTCACATGCTGTATCATTCATAAAGATTTCCATGCATATTTCTAAAATATCAGGATATTTTTTAAAATATCTCCAATACCACTGTCATACACAAAATTAATAATTCCTTAACAACATCAAATACCTAGTCAGATTTCAAATTTCCCTAATAGATATGCATAGTGTTTTAAAAAGTTAGGAACTTGCCATATCTGAAAATAGAGATATTGAGACCAAAAGTCTAGATTTCTAACTCAAAATGGATCAAAGATCTAAATATAAAAGCCAGGACCATAAAACTACTAGAAGAAAATGTAGGGAAACATCTTCAAGACCTTGTCGTAGGTGGTGGTTTCTTGGACCTTACACCCGAAGCACGTGCAACAAAAGAAAAAATAGATAAATGGGACCTCCTCAAAATTAAACACTTTTGCACCTCACAGGACTTTG
>JAQZBX010075058.1:0-14694 GCA_029593785.1 Cabassous unicinctus
CCATATCCCTCTGACCTTTGCTTCCACAGTCAATCCCCCCCCTCTCCTTGGCCCCCCCCACACACACACTTATAAGAACCCATTTGATTAGAATGAGCCCACCTGGATAATCCAGGAGACTCTTCCATCTCAAGATCCTTAACTTAATCACATTTGAAAAGTCCCTTTTGTCATGTAAGGTAACATAGTTGTAATTTCTGGAGATTAGGACATGGACATTTTGGGGGGTCATTATCGTAGACGGAAAAACCCTAGAGGGAAATTCGAACTACGTGAGTATGCTTTTGTCCTTTCCTTCATTTCTCATGACCACCTTGGTCTGCTGGATGTTGCACACCTGGGCTGTGGCTTTGTAGGAGGCCCCTTTCCCCCATCTCTCCTTCTTGCACTTAGAGATTTTGCTGATGTTTCACACCATCACCCCACCACACACATGCACACACCCCTGAACTCACCTCCTAGCCAGGCATTGGTCCAAGGCCAAGTCTACGTGGGTGCAGTTCTCATCTGTGCTATTCATCAAGTGTTTCTGACCCAACCCCTACCTTGCAGGCACATGATGGGATTACAATTCCTGGCGACTTTATGGGTGGAAAGGGTCATTGATTAGGTCTGGCCAGTGAGTTTTGGGTGATTCTGGGCTGAATATTTCACTGATGGTATAAGACCTTCCAACACCTTCTCTTTATTCTCTGACAAAAAGTGATCAGCGCTGCTCAAGATGCATGGACTTGAAATCAGCATGTACAATGAATATGATCTAAACTTTGTTGTTTTGAGCCACTGATATTTTATGGTTTCTTGTTACTGCAACAAATAACTTAATTTACCCTGTCTGATGGAGTTGGCAAGGGGTAAAGGGAGAGAAAAGAGAAGAGCAAACAGCACAGACTGCTTCTAATTGGTTATTCCTTTCTCTGATCTTCCTCATACACAGGCAGGCACATAGGCCTTCAGGTTCTTCTGAGGAAAGTGGCCAGCAACCCTGTTCAATTTTTGGGTTTTCATTTTGAGGGAGAGGGGAGGAGTTGAGTTGTTTTGTTTACATTTATTTTCTGAAATATATATGATAATACACCCAAAAGCCATCGATCACATGTAGCTGATTCTATTCTTTAATCAAAATGGGAAAACATCTGCAGGCATGGTGCCCAGGGATGGGGTGGGGGGAGAGAATAGGGTTGGTCTTTGGGCATTAGCAACTATCAGCTCTTTATTTCTTGCAACAAACCCTCTCAGAATGGAAGTATGCTTGTTTCTGGGCATGCCTAGAGTGAGAGGGAGTTTGGGAATTCGGTGGAAGCCACAGTAGAAAGAAAAATGTGTAGGTCCTTATGGGAAAGAAAGGGATGGCAAAGATGCCAGGCCAGGCTGACCAGGGCCCAGGGTGCGTGCACACAACAGGCACTCACACTCCAGGTGCCTTGTTTCTGCACTCTGGATGCCCTCACTCTTCTCGTTCCTCTCATCTTCAGTCCAGGTGGAGCCCCTGCCCTAGGCCAGTGATGAGGGTCAAGGCATAGGTCCCACCAGCTGCAGGTAGAACTCCAGCCTAAGGCCCAGGGGAAGGAGGGGAGCTGGACACTGCCGACTAAAACTGGAACTTAGATGCATGTTTCACAGAAACTTTATAGTAATCTAGGTTAAATGTTGCTGGAGTTTCTGTGTAACCACAGTTAGCGTATCCAGTTCTTCATCTGGGTTGTCAGTAACGTGGGCTCCAGTGGGCTAGCCTGAGAACCCATCCCCCCTGTGAAGAGCATTGTTTCTATGGAAAGGTGCAATCTGCGGTGCACAATGCGGGTGAAAATTTTAGCTAACTCAGTGGGTTAGATGGAGATTACTAGTATTTGATAAAAATTGGGGTTCTCTTTTGAATTTGTGGATTTTCTTCATCCGGGTTGTCCATTACCGTCAGCAAGAATAATGGAGGACCCCCTCTATCTGATGTCAGCTGTGTTTAGATGAAAGCTTCTGTTGTGGCAGGATTAGCCAAGACCAGGATGGAAATCCTTCTCTAGCTATTGTTCATCTGCTTTTCCTTTTATTTCTTAAAACCCTGCAGGGCGAGCCCTGCTGAGACTTACTGACAAAAAGCTCGAGCGGATGGGGATTGCCCAGGAAAACCTCCGGCAGCACATCTTACAACAGGTGCTCCAGCTGAAGGTGCGAGAAGAAGTCAGAAACCTACAGTTACTCACACAAGGTATCCTGCTGCTTCCTAGCGGGTGGGTAGAAGGGAAGACAGAGGAAAGAAAACCTCACTGTCAAGACACAGGGGAGCCAGGGAGGTTTTGTTATTGTTTCTTTGCAGAATTTCCTTTATTTAAAAAAAATTTTGTAGATTTAAAGACTTCTTTCTTCCCAAACCTTCTGTTTTCCCTAGCTAACTCAAAGTTAGCACAAGTAATGACTGACCAAACAGAATTATCTGCACTAATTTCAAGATCACCACATACAGCTATACAAGTTGTACACTGCACAGTCTCACTGCAAAGATCAGAACACGATTGCGCTCCCTAGAATTATACAGTGTGCAGTTTACACAACTGTACAGCGAGCTCCTACCTATCTTAGTCTAACCACCAGTTCTGGAGGGGTCTTGGAATTTGAATGATTTCATAGTTCATATGACCAGTGATACAAATGGGTTTTTTGTTGTGTTTTGCTGGCTAGTGGGAAGAAAACTTTAGAAATACGCACACATACATACTCACACACTTTAGGGATAGTGAGAACCATATTTAGATCTCTTGAAAATAGAATATATATTTTTAAAATAGACTATAGAAAATGTAAAATTGGAATGCTAAGACTATGTAATTCTTAAGAGGAATCTTTAATAACATTAATATGATGAGAGCACTTAAGATCTTAAAAATGCAGAAGTGAGAGAATAAAGCTGGGGTTTGAAGAAAACCTTGTTATACTGTACTGTATGTAATTTGTATATTTATATAAGCTTTGGTTGATATGAACCACCATTGACTATAACCCTTTATTTTAGTTTAATGCCAATATGCATCATTTTAGATGAAAGGTGGATAAAATATGTGTTTTTGAAAGTGTTGGGTATTTTTTTTTCAACCTGCAGAATATTGTAATTGCATGCATACTGATACTGGAAAAATCTGGGTCAGCCAAGTTTCCTGTTATTGCTTTTAGATTAACCCAGTAATAGTCCATTTGCCTAGAGGAAGTAATGTACTGCCTGATAGATGACTGTTCTGAAAGGATAAATATAGACTTTAAGTGATATGAAAATAGTTTTGTTTATTTGATACGCATTATTTGCATTTTGTCTCCAGAGACTTTCAATGGTGAATTTATAGGTACTGGTACACCAAGTGATTTAAATCTGAATTTGATATACTGATATACATTTAAGTTTCTTGTAAGAAGTAAAGATACAAAGATTTATTATAAGACCATCCATCATAGCACTATTTAAAATAATGTAAAATTAGAAACAACCTAGTAGTCCAGCAGGATGGAAAAAAATCAGATAATTCTGTTTAATTCCATAAGGTACAATGCAATATAGTCATTAATATTACTTTTTCAAAGAATATATGACTACATGTGAAAGTACTCAAGAAGTAATATGAAGTGGGTAAAAAAAAAAAAAGCCATGTATAAAGTTTTATTTATAATATGAGCCCAGTTTATTAAGAATCATATATTTTCTATGTACATAGAAAAAGGACTGCAAGTGACTATACCAGTATTTTAATGATTCTCTCCAGGTAATGAGATTATGGGTGATTTTAATTGTTTTCTTTATATTTTTCTATATTTTCCAAAAATCCTATAAATTTTTCCATATTATTTATATTTTAAAAATACACATGTGCATTTTTTTTTTTTTTCAATTCAATTTGTTAAGTATTTATTGACTCCACAATATGTAGCAAGTACTATTGTAGGTAGCCATAAAACACAAAAATAAAATCCCCATCTTCAGAGATCACATTATACTAGATTACAAAATTTCAAAATAAGTAACAAATCCAGGACTTTCACATGTGCATTTTTTAAGCTTCAACCACAACCGTAATTCTGCCCAAGTTCTCTTTAGTGTCTGGGGTTTCTTCAGTGCTTTGTTTTCCTCCAGTGAGGATATACAGAATGAGACCTGAACTCATCGTGTGTGCCTTAAACTTTTTTTTTTCCTCTGCTACTGTCAGCCTGCAGTGTGTTTGCTTTGCAAAATCATTTTCTACAGCTTTCATTGCCCTAGATGCATAATATATAAGGTTTTTCCTGAGATAGTACTCAAGTCTATTAAGCTAAATATATGTTTGTGTTCTGGGAAGGTAATGCTAAGTTCAGCCTTTTCGATTCAGTTTCCATCACTTTCTTTAGCTTTGAAAAAGCTGTGTATTCTGAATTCTTTCATTGCATCTCTTTGGAAAAGATTACTATTCTGTAACTCTTGGATATTTTGTCTGCACTCATAGTACCTTTTCTTATGTTTGTTGTTTGCATATTAATGTTCAAACTCATTCCATGTAAGGCATCCTTTAGAAAATCCATAGTCTTATTGAAGTGATGGTTTCTTTTTTTAAAAAATGAAACAAAAAATTGACAAGTTGTTTATATACCTGATAATATAGATTTTGAAAGACAGCTGGGATAGCCTTAAAATATTTTGGGTCTAGGTTTGCTCTAATAGGAATTGGAGTTCCATTCTCCCTCCCACCCCCACCCCACCCCGCCAGGGACATGACAGGTTTAGCATGTATATCATATGAGAATTCACTATAAGAGAGATATATGATTCAATATTAAATATTCTTCATCTCTGCAAGTCTTAATCAGCAGAAATAATATGCTAAATAACTTCAAACCAAGGTTTTGGAATGTGGTTTAGTGTTTGGAAATCCCTGGACCTCCCCCATGAAGAGGGTTGAATCACACGTCCAGGCTATAGAGATATAATATCCTTCCGGGGTCCACAGGGGCCTCCGAATCTGGTGTATTGCAATTAGCTTTTGTTTGGGGGTTTTTAACAAATATTTATAGACTCACATACTTAAATGAGGGTTATCTCCTTCAAACTAGTCAATTTTTGAGGAAAGGGATTTATTTCAAAGATGATTAAATTTCTTATGAGTTTCTTCTTTGCCTTATTAAAGCATAAGCTTTAATGGTTTGAATAGCAAAAGACTGGAAAGAACCTAAGTGCCCATCTTCAGAGGACTGGCTAAGTTAATTATTATTTCATATATTTTTATTATTTCATTATAAAATAAAAGAATGAAGAATATCAATATGGAAGATTCTGTGAGATGTTAAGTCAAAATAGCAAGGCGCAGAACAATGTATTTAGTATGCCACATTTTGCATATAAAAGAGGGATAAATAATGTGGATCCATATGTGTTTTATTTACTTAAGGAAATGCTGAACAAAACACACAAAGCTAATACAAGCTGCCACCTGTGAGACAGGGAAGAAGGTGAATGGAGACAGGATGTATGCCTTTTACGTCACTTTGCATTTTGAAATATGTCAGTGTATTATCTATTTAAAAGAATAAAATTTCAAAATGAAACAAAGAAGAATGAATTTTAGCATTAGACAAGTCTAAATTTAAATCATGTCCCCAAAACTTATTGCTGTGCTACCTCAAGAAAATTACTTAACCTCTCTATTCACTAATTTCTTAGTTTTGGACATGGAGGTCAATAATTCTATGCAACTCATAGGATTGTTGTAAGGAATAAATGGGCTAAGAACTGTAAAATCACTCAATGCAGTGAGAGAGGAAGCTCAGAGTGTATTATCTATCAGTAATAGAAGCCTTACAAGCAAACCAGATTCATTAATTTATAACCAAACTTTACTTTTATAACATTATTGAGAATATGATTCACATACCACGCAATTCACCCGTTTAACTTGTACAATTCAGTGGCTTTTAGTATATTCACAGAATTGTGCAATCATTACCACAATCAATTTTAGAACACTTTCATCACCCCAAAAAAAAACCTCGGTACCCATTAGCAGTCATACTCCATTTCCTCCCAGCCTCTGGCAACCACTAATCTACTGTGTCTATTTGCCTTTTCTGGACATTTCCTATAAATGGAGTCATACAATATATAGCCTTTTTTGATTGGCTAATTTTACTTAGATATTATTTTTAAGGTTCACCCATGTTGTGGCATGGGTCAGTATTTCATTTATTTTTATTGCTAAATAATATCCTATTGAATATACTACATTTTATTTATCCTTTCATCATTTGATGGACATTTGGATTGACTCTCCTTTTTTTACTCTCTTTAGTAATGCTACTTTGAATACTTGGGTACAAGTTTTTGTGTGGACACTGTTTTCATTTCTCTTGGGTCTATACCTAGGAGTGGAATTGCTGGGTCATGTGGTAACTATATGGTTAACCTTTTGAGGAACTGCCAGGCTGTTTCCCAAAGTGGCTCTACCATTTTACATTCCCTCCAGCAGTCTATGAGGGTTCCAACTTCTCCACCTCCTCACCAGCACTTCTTATTGTCCAACTTTTTTATTACAGTCATCCTAGTGGGTGTGAAGTGGTATCTCATTGTGGATTCAATTTGCATTTCCCTCATGGCAAATGATGTTGATCATCTTTTCATGTGCTTATTGGCCATTTAAATATATTCTTTGGTAAAATGTCAACTCAGATCCTTTGCCCATTTTTAATTGGATTATTTGTCTTTTCCAAGCCTTATTTTTGACCCACAGTGTTTTCATCATGCTTAATTATCTGCCTTATTTACAAGCTTAATTATCTGCCTATTTACAAGTTCTGGAGTTATACATTTGACTGCCAATTCTAAAGGGAGGCATCTTATCTTCAAACGATAGTCTTGCCCCCACTGAAGACATTCAAAAGAACCTGCCAAAAACTTTGGAATCAGTTCCAAAATGAAATAAATGAATCTACTCTAAAGATTTTCATCTGAAGGAAACAAAACACTTTTGGATATAGAAATTAAACACACAACAAATCAAATCAGTTGCATAGTTTTGTAATCAAACCTCCAAATTAGATATTGTATACCTATCTGAAAGCTCATTCTATAGTGTATCTGGAGAAAATATAATAATAAAACCTATTTTTCCAACCAATTTTTCAAGTGCCATTTAAGATTTATTTTCAGCCTTTGATTCTATACCAGTTGTTTTTACACAGTTGGCCAGGTGTCCTACAACAGTAATAGAGGCAAGATGGTGACAAATGTACCAGCAGAGTGCCATCTAGCTGCTACTGTTTAAATGAACACAGGGAAAATGAAATCTTTGCTCTCCTTTTTCTTTTTCTCTTACTTTGGGGTGTTTACCAAAGGATAAAGGTTAAGAAAAATTTTAAAAACTTGTGTAGTGGATGCATAGTGAATATATAAATTTATAGGCACTATCAATGAATCATGAGAAAGATTTCTAAAAACAGCTCATCTAAAGCCAGAACTATAGTTCAACTGAACTTCCAGCCTCTGATTTCCCTGCCCTTATTCCCAGTGGCCCTGTAACAACCTGACATTTGCAAGTAACATAATCAATGTTTGGCCCTGCTTTAATGTTATTCTCTTTTGAGGTGGTTCCCTTCTCCATGGAGTCTTTTGGTCTTCTTTGTCCTGTCCATGGAGCAGCTGGGATGTCTGTCTGGCCACCTTCTCACTTGTACCTTTCTGCTGGAAACTTGGCCAAGCTGGGGTACTTCCAGGTGTCTCTTGGGAAATGCCGTATGAAGCTGGAAACATCATTATTATATTTCCTTCTGCTTGAATCTTGATTCATGTGAGACAGGAAACAGTGATGCTTAAGTAACACATGGCTGGGTGTAAACTATCTTAAGATCTTTCAAGTTAATTCCTGGATGTAAGATTTATGATGGGCATCCTTAGCTTTTAAGTAATGGGAAATGTTTCTAGTAAGAAAAATACCCCCAAGATACTGAGAGCTGACTGTTCTTTATATAGCTAATGAGTATTAAATCTTTTCTTTACACAAAGCACTGTGCTAATTGTCATATCAGTTCCTAACATTTACCTGACCATAGTCTGTTCCATTGTTACCTCATTTTACATATGGGGAAACTGAGGCTTGGGGTGTTTAAGTAACATGCCCAGAGTCAGACAACTGGTAAAAAGCATAGCACAGGTATTTCTAACTCTACACCAAACTTTTAGCCATTATACTTCACTGCCTCTGATCTATCATTAGCGGTAATTCCCATCTTGTGATGGTATTGTGAAGATTAAATTAGATTATTTATGGAAACCATATAGCCTAGTTCATGGCTTCTTCTATGATGGGTTGGAAAACTTTTTCTGTAAAGGGATGGGTAGTAGTTTAGCCTTTGCAGACCATACTGTCTCTTTTGCGACTACCCCATAGGGGAATGGAGCCATTAACAATACTTCAACAAATGTGCATAGCTGTGTTCCAATAAGACTTTATTTACAAAATCAGTTGATGCACAGTAGTTTGCAGACCCCAGTTTTACAAGATCACCATATATAAGCTTTTTGGCACCATCAACATTGTTTTATTCTTAGTATCTTCCCTTTCCCTTTATGTTTGAGTTGTAAATGCTTCCATCAACCCCAGGGGTGCTATCATATTGAATCATTCCTTGGGTATCCCTTTCAGTGGCTGCCTTGGCTACAAATACATGGATAGTGTCAAAACGTATCAGTAACTCTGAGGATTGGGTAAATTCACACAGAAGAAAGCAATGGCCCAACTGAAGAATAACCATATGAAAGTGGTAAATGCTGCCATCTTCAGATGCATTTATAATTAGTGTCTACAAAATGAAAAAAGAGCATATATATTATTTAAAAGGGCCAGTTATAGTTCATTAAACATTAGTGTTTCCATAGGACTTTTTCCACAGTGTCCAAATATATAATTTACTTACAAATTGCATGACCAGATGGACTTTTCAAAGCTTCATTCTTTGGAACAACACAAATTAGAAACACTGCTTTCTAAGACTTCAGAACCATGAGTACAGACTGGGTATTTTAGTCCAGTCATCTCTGTAGTAATGCTTCAGCAACTGAAGTAAGCCTTCTGAACGGTAATAGGCCATCTGGTAAACCACCCTACTTAAAGAATACCCTACAAAGTATTCTTTGTAGAATACTGCAATAGACTCTGAGAAATTTTACAGATCACTAGTCCAAACTCATTTAATAGGTTTGGCCACCAAAGCCCAAAGAGGATTAGAGGAGTCTATGGTTACACATCTAATTAGTGACATAACTATAACTAGATCCCAGGTCTCCTAATTCTAAGCCAGTGTTCTATTTTCCTATTATTGTTATTAAGGTATAATTTACATTCAGTAAAATTCACCATTTTTAGTGTACAGTTCTGATAAACACATGTGCTTGTATAACCAATACTATAATCAAGATATAAAACAAAAATCCATCATTCCAAAAGTAACCACCCTTCCAGTACCCCTTTTTTGTGAACTCCCACCACCACCCCCAGCCTCTAGCAACCACTGACATGTTTTCTTTCTCTCTAGTTTTGCCTTCTCCAGAATGTCATATAAATGGAATCATATAGTTTGGCTTCTCTCACCTGAATACATTGAGATTCATCCATGTTGTTGTGTATATCACAAGTTCATTCCTTTTCATCGCTTAGCATTCCAATGGATGGATATACCATAGTTTGTTTATCCATTCCCCAGTCAAGAAACATCCGAAGTGTTTCCAGTTTTTAACAGTTACTAAACAAGCTATTGTACAGGTTTTTGTGTAAACAAGTTTTCATTTCACTTGGTTAAGTATCTAGAAGTGGGATTGCTGGGTCCTAAGTGTATGTTTAATGTCATAAAAAAACTGCCAGACCAGTATCCTAAAGATAATAAAAGTAGAATAGTAGGATTGGGGCTTTGCTTTAATACACATGAATGTATTGGAAGATATTCTGAAAATCACTGCATCTTTGTAGAAGCCCTTCCCAGAACTTCCTACAACCACTGCCATCTTAAGAGGCCCTTGCTTTCATAAGAATTTCTAGTACACTGTCTCAGAGTATGATTAGGTCAAACAAGTTTACTGTTCACTCATTCATTAGATAAAAATTTTCTCAGCATATATGTACCTGGTGGTAGGACATGAGTTTTCCCAGTTGTCATTGAGAAATGCTTCCTTTGTTTCTCTTCTGAAGCAGAATCTTTCTAGCTCCTGGGAAGAAAAATATGATCCCCTTTTATACATATATGAAGTATGTCTGGTGGCCTTACTTTATCATCTCTTCAGTTACATCATTTGAAGTTCCAGGCTCCTCCCTGCCTTCTAGTTACTTGTGGCACAGGTGTTACGAATCTGATGTTTACATTTCAGTTCTCTTCACCCTCAGTTCTTCTGCCTTAATGCATAACATTGAGCTTTTCCTCCCTGGTGCTCACCTATTGTCATATACATGATAATGCTTCTCTTTTGGTTCTCCTCTTTCTAATCCCTCCTTCTCAGGCAGGTGACAAGCTGCCCTCCTCTCTCGCTACATAAATGTTGAGACTTCCTGGAGATGGATCCCCTTAGCTCTTCCCACCTTGCATGTTTTTCTAGAGAGTCTCATGACTCCTACTGCTTTTACCATCCCCTACTTCATAATGATGCTTAAACTTACATCTCTCTGAAGCTCATGTGAATCACTGAATATTCCACTGACATCTCAAATTTGAAATATCCAAAATTAAACCCATTGTCTTTCCCACTATCTCTGTAGTCTAATCTTCCCCGTTTTTCTTCTCAAGGTTACTTGGTCCATCACCTAAAGGGAAAGGCTCAGAGTCACCTGCGAATGCTCCTTTCCTCTGAGCACTCACATGGAATCAGTTACCACATCCTTTGAATCCTGCATGTGAGATGGGTTTCCAGCCTTTCCCCTCCTCCCCACTACCTTTGCCACTGTGTTAATTCATCCCTCTTTAGCTCCTTCCTAGGCCAAAAGAAGAACCTACATACATTATTTGATCTTTATTCTCTGCCCTGCCTCATTCATTCTCCTATTAATTTCCTACTTCTATTGCCAGATTTAATTTAAATAGATTTCTGAAAGCATTATTTCCCTCCTTAAAACATTTGATGGCTCCCAAATGCCTACAAAATAAAATTCAAACTCCTTAGCTTCTCATAGAAGCCCATTCTAGGCATTTCATAGATGCATTAACTTTGGGCAAGTTACTTGTCAGAGACTAAGATTCTTCAGTTGTAAAAATGAGAATAGCATCTCTTTCACAGGGGTGTTATGAATATGTATAATAAAACTCATGAAAAGATGGAGCCTTAGTGAGCTATCACCTACCCTGAGAAACCTTACCTCGTATCCTCAGGCAGAATCCATCATTTTCTCCTCTGTATTGTTAAACACTTTGTTCATGTTAATAATGTCACATTTTTCACCTAGTATCCATTTGTTTTTCTATCCAGTAAGCACCAGGCTCTATGGTAGGTACTGGGATAAAAGAAGCCCCTGGTAATAAGGATAGAGTGGTATTCACCATTATAGAGATACATAGAATTATAGAGAGACCGTGGTGGCACAGAACTGGTACTTAGCCTCTCCTGGGGAATAGGTGGGATTAAGAAAGACTTCATCAAGGTGTGATAAGTGAAGTAGGCCTTGAAGGATAAAAGTTTTGAGAGGTATACAGGGGCTGGGAAGGATGCAGGCAGGAGGTGCCTGTTCAAAGGCATGGAGCACGGCCGTGTTCTGTCCCCTGTAGGTCATGGGCAACCTCAGTCCTATTCTGATTTTGTTCCATATTCCTACCTCCTAGCACAGTGCTGGGCAGAGAGTGGTCCCACTGAATGTTTTTGTTGATTTAAGTTTGATTGTCCTTTTCTCTCACTAACTCTTTCATTTTCAACTTAATCTTCTCAAAGCAGTTGAATGCAATATCAATTTTTTATGGATTAGTAAGAGAATAAGAATAGTTACAGAGCCATTTAAGATCTTTTTGCGTTGGCTTGACCAGTTAAAACGTTGTTGGCAAGGGCTATAAATATATATGTCGTCCACCTGCTTTGAATTGTTTTGCCTAATATTTTCTATTTTGAAATATTCTCCTGCATGACACTGTCAAGTGACTGTAAAATGAACCTTGTCTCCTAATTGCTCAGTGGCTCGTGGTAGATAGGGATGTTGGATCAGTAACTTTATAGGACTTTGTGTAGATTACTATCGTGATTGAGGTCTTTCATTATCCCCTTCTTTCAGTGCTACTTAATTATGATCTGCCAACCGGATGTCCCTTCCCAGTTGTCTCCAAGATAGCATTTCCTCAAACTGCTACTTCCTAAGCTTTCTCCCAACACATATCAAAGTCTTTATACCCCATTATACATATTTTGTGGCCAGGAATATTTCTAATTTTATCTAGATTTTAAGCCTTCAGAGAAATTTTTCTTGCTATAAGTTTTATATTTAGAAGCCTACACACAGACCTCTTCTGGGGATTATTAAGCTCACACATCAGTTTATCAGTAGGGGTTTACACTATGACATCTACAACTAGTTATCATCTAGTCCTGTTTTATTTTCATTTGGGGAGTCCATTATGGCCAGTTCAATCAAGAATGTGTTTTGTTTGATTTGAAACTGGCAATTGCTTTCTTTATGTTGCATTTTTTTATAGTATAAAAATACCCACCTGTTCTGAGTGTCCCTGATGGTCTCTCTAACTAGCATATGGGAGAAGTTTTCATGCCCTATTTTTCTAATTTGGACTTTTTCTACCAGGAATCACCCTTACCATTGCTTCTATTCAGCTTTAAAGGTTTTATGGCATTCTTTGTATAGTGATGATTAACTTTTAGGTAACCCCAAAGACTCCAAATGCTTCTGGTCTGCCTCTGCAGAGCTCACACATCCCAAATTCTTTACCGTTGATCACTTTGCATTTAAATGTCCTAGGTCAAACAATATATTTGATGTTTCTAATTTGGACAATTCAAGATGATCATGGGCTTGCACAGTTATTTCATTTTGACTTTGTAGTTTGACATTAGATTTGAAGGATCTTAAATGAATTATATGGCATTGAGGAAAGATGATATATGGGTTTTCCACAACTGACATTGGTTTATTTCTTTAGTCTAGAGCAGGGGTTCTTAACCAGGGGCCTGTGAGCTTGAATTGAAATTCAGAAAAACATTGTTCTTGTGGGGACGTGTTGGTGTGGGTGTGATATAGTTATTAAATAATACACAGTATAGTGTGGACTTAGTAAGGGGTCCGTGGTTTTCACCTGACTGGCAAAGGGGTCTGTGGCAGTTTAATATTATTTATGAGTTCCAGAAAGGAGATATTGATTATGTTTGTAAATTGGTCTGTTCCTCTGGGTGTCATACCCTTCGATTGTATTAGATTCTGCTGAGAATCTAATTTATGTTAAAATTAGGGCTTTGATTCAACCACATCATTAGGGCGTGCATGGTTGAGTCCCCGCCTCCCTTGGTGGGCTATATAAATCAAGAACATATGGGAGTAGATACACAGAGAAGATACACAGAGGATCCCACGGCCCAGGAAGAGGGCATCATAGTTTACAGATGTAAACTATCATCTGATAGTTTACAGATGATGTTGTGACGAGAACAGAGCAGCTGAGCCAGGAAAGAAATGAGCCCCAGGAAGAGTGACAATCCTTACGCCCACCTACAGCTGAGATCAGAAGAAGCTGGGACCACAGAGCCTTAAGAGGAAGAAGGAAGGCTGAACCCTCGCAGACAGAATGCCTTTGGGTGAGAAAGTACTTCTTATGGTATCTTGTGTTGGACTCTTTAGTGCCTTGTGACTGTAAGCCTCTACCCCAAATAAATACTCTTTATAAAAGCCAACAGATTTCTGATACTTTGCAACAGCACCCATTTTGGCTGACTAATACAGGGTCTGTGGAACAAAAAAGGTTAAGAACTCCTGGTCTAGAGCATGCAATCTGGTGTGGTATTCAAGTCTTCTATGCACTTTCTAGAAAGGCAATTCTGGTTAAAAAAAAAAAAAAATGGCATGTGGACCAGGAAAGAGGAAATTAAAGTCATTTCCAGGGATACACTGAGTTCCTCTGGCTTTTCTAAGAAGAAATAGAGAAATGTTTCATCAACATGCTTCAGGATTTCTGTCCCTAGCATCACATATTGTTCATTTTCTCTATGGCCCTTTTCTTTGGGGCCACCAAATCTCAGTGCCTGGCATAGAGATCTACACAGTATAGGTGTTCAAGGCTCTCCTGGCATCAAGGTTTCCACATGCCAATTCGAGAAGGCACCACAGCCAAAGACTATACTGTGAATGGATTCTGAAGATATACAACAATTAATCCAGCCTTGCACCCCAGCCAGGAGTTAGTCTTCTGTCCTCTGAAATAATCCCTCCATTCTTAGTACCCCCTTTTAATTTTGTTGATTCCTTTATGATAGGAATTACACATTCAGGAAGTCATTCAGAAAACATTTATTGAGAACTTACCGTGTGCCAGACTCTGTGTGCTATGTGTTAGGGATGCAGGGGTCGGTAAGAGTCCATGTCCTTGAAACTGAGTAAAGGAGACATATAAGTGATATATAAGTAATGCAGCATGAGCAATGACAGAGGTAAGTGAGGAGCGTTGTAGGATCATGTGGGAACTTTATCTGATCCAGAAGGAATGTGTCCAAAGAGTTTCCAAGAAGTA
>JAQZBX010075059.1:0-14657 GCA_029593785.1 Cabassous unicinctus
TATGTAAATATTACACAGAAATTACAGGGATTCCCATGTTCCCCACCTCCCACACCTCCCATAACATCCCACATAAACATCTTTCATTAGTGTGGTACATCACCTGCAATGGATATACAGAGCCTCAGCATTGCCACAAAACATAGACCATGGTTCACATCGTAGAACACACTCTCTCCCACACAGTTCTGCATGGTATATGCTGATGTAAAATGGCCTATATCCGTCACCGCAATGTCACTCAGGACAACCCCCAAGTCCTGACAAAGCCCCTGTATTATAACTGCCCTTCCCCTCAATACCCCAAAAGCACCTAATGGTCACTGGCTCCACCTGACTGTTATAATTTCTTCCATTGCTTGAATCTCAATATGTCTACAACAGAATACCATTAAGTCCACTCTAGTCCATAGCTCTTCCCTTAATCCTGAGGGGACTGGGATGGTGATGTCCACTCCACCTCCAAGTGAGTGGGGCTTATATCCCATGGATATGGTGGATGGGATTATCCTGCCTGCAGCTGCAGGCTTTCTCCATTCCCTGGGATGGCCGTTGTCCATCATCTCCTCACCAAGTGACTTGGGGGAGTCCATTGAGTTGTATAGTAGGAGTTGCAGCTCCACGGATATTCCAGGCACTGCTGGCACATAGGTAGGCCAGAGGCTCCAGTCTCTGGAAGTACACCTACAAACTCTAGCATCACATATAGGTTTGAATAGAAGGGACTGATGGACCATGTACAAGGAGGACTTATTTGAGTCCAACTCTGTCACTCTCAGGAGCACAGATTCCAAAGTTTAGCCCACTGATAAGGCATCAATCTCTGGGGCTATCTCCATTTATATAGGACCTGGCTGTCTCCAGAGCCCTAAGGAGGCCCTCTGTGTGAGGTGATATCCACTTTGGTGTTCTATGAGATCCTACTGAGGTGTGCATAAGCGTTACCTCTGGGATGACCTCCTGACTCTCTTTGAAGTCTCTTAGTCCCATGAACTCATTTCTCTTTACATTTCCCCCTTTTTATTCAAGGTCTTTTTCCAGTCATGTTGCCAGTTGGCACTTGGTATTGATCCATCATTGCCAGGGAGGCTCATCCCCAAGAGTCATGTCCCACGTTGGGGGGAAGGTAATGCATTCATATGCTGAGTTTGGCTTAGAAAGAAGCCACATTTGAGCAACAAAGAGGTTCTCAGATGGCAACACTTAGGCACCCCATAACAGTAGGCTAAATTTCAATTATAAGAGCAAAGACTCATAAGGCTAGTCATTAATAACAAGAACCCATCAGTGGGCCATCTTCTTTTGCCAGACACTGCCTGTGCACTCAGGGGACTGTTGCTGCTCCCCTAGAGAATGTAGCAAATCTCTCCACCTGGGAATTCAGATTCCCTCATTTATTGACTGATTTTATACCCACCGTTACCATGCCCCATCCATTAATCATTTGAACAATTTTACATATCTTTCTTGTATATTCAGATGAACTTACTCTAATGAATCCCCCATCCCAGACACCCCCCACCAATGATCCTCTGCAGCACCCATTGTAACCCTTCTGTGATCTAAACCTTCCTTGAAGATGAAGCCCATATAATAACCAAGTACAATTAATAGGAAAATGAAATAATAATAATAAGCTTAAATGCAAGAGATAAAATAAAAGGAAACTCAGAATAAAAACAAAAATAAAACATAGTTAGCAGATTGGGACATTCACAAAATGGGAAAAAAACAAAAAAAAATTCCTCTTTAAAAAATTATTCTTTTTTCCATTTATCACTGCATTTTCGGATGTCCAGTGTACCAGGACACCTTCCACCTCTCATTCTCCAGTGTCTCCCAAATTTTCATTTAATTTTCAAAGAAGTTTTAGGTCACAGCAAAGTCACACACGGAATACTAGAGACTCACACATAACCAACCTTCTTCTCCGTTCCCCACCCCATATTAAAACTTTATTTTTATGGATGTTATCATTGTTATAGCTGATATACAGATAGTGAAATACACCAACTAAACATTGTCAATGGTTTACAGTGCAATTTACACTTTGGATGGTATAGTTTAATAATTTTTGATGATATTTACCATGCCCTGTGTCCGTTACTGTAAGGTAATGAAAAACTTTTCCCATGACCACTAAATACACCATTAGATCTCTGCTGTTCCTTCCTCCCTATACGCCTGCAGCATATGACACTCCTCTGTCTTGATTCATGGAATGTCAAGATTCATAGTTACATGCCCTGGGCATTTTAACCTGCCCTTCCTAATCTACCCACCTGGCAACCCAGCACCACTAACCCAGTAATATCACTACCCATCTGTCCTATCCTTAATATGCAACTATACTCTATAAGTTTACCATAGATAATGTCCATATGGGTGATGGCTCACAACCTACTCTTCTCTTTCTCTCCCTTGTTAAACTATATTTCAGACAATGGTTCTCAGAGACTGCTCACTTTCCTCAATTCAAATCAGTGAGGTCATATACTGTTCATCCTTCAATGCCTGGCTTGCTTCACTCAACATAATGTCTTCAAGATTCATCCATGTTATTCTGTGTGTTAGCACTTTGTTCCTTCTTACACCTGAGTAATATTCCATTGTATGTATGTACCACATTTTGCTTATCCATTCATCTGTTGATGGGCACCGGGGCTGATTCCAACTTTTGGCAATTGTGAACAATGCCGCTATGAACATTGCTCTTCATATATCTGTCCGTGTCTTTGATTTCAAATCTTCTCGGTATATACCCAGCATTTTGATCACTGGATCATGTGGAAGATCTATTCTTAGTTTTCTGAGGGATCACCAAACTGTCTTGCACAGTGGCTGGACCATTCCACCATCCCAGCAGCACTGGATGAGGGTTCCCATTCCTCCACGTCATCTCCAACACTTACAGTCTGCTGTTTTTTTAACAGCTGCCATTCTGATGGGTGTAAGATGGTATGTCATTGTAGTTTTGTTTTGCATTTCCCTAATACCTAGCGATGTTGAGCATTTTTTCATGTGCTTTTCAACCATTTGTATTTCTTCCCTGGAGAAGTGTCTTTCCAGGTCACTTGCCCATTTTTAAATGGGTTGTTTGTCTTTTTATTTTCAAGGTGTAGGAAATCATCATATATGAATGATATTAGACTTTCAGATATATGGTTGCCAAATATTTTCTCCCTTTGGGTTGGCTGCCTTTTGATTTTCTTAATAATATCCTTTGAGGTGCAGAAGTTTTTAATTTTGAGGAGATCCCATTTATCAGTTTTTTCTCTTGCTGCTCATGCTTCGGCTGTGAAGTTCGTGAAACTATTTCCTATTACAAGGTCCTGTAGATGCTTTCCTACATTATCTTCCAAGGTCTTTATGATTTTGTCTCTTATATTTAGATCTTTGATCCATCTTGAGTTATTTTTGTATAAGGTGTGAGATGGTATTCTTCTCTCATTCTTTTTGATTTGGATATCCAGTTCTCCAAGCACCACTTGTTAAAGAGGTCATTCTCTCCCAACTGAGTGGGCTTGGTGACCTTGTCGAATATCAGATGACAGAATATGCGAGGACCTATATCAGAACTCTCAATTCAGTTCCATTGTTCAGTAGGTCTATCCTTGTGCCAATACCATGCAGCTTTGATCACTGCAGCTTTGTAGTATGTATGAAACTCAGGTAATATGATTCCTCCAACTTCATTTTTCTTTTTCAATATGTCTTTGGCAATTTGGGGCCTCTTACCTTTCCAAATATATTTTGTGGTTAGTTTTTCCAGTTCCTTAAAAAATATAGTGTTGATTTTTATTGGGATTGCATTAAATCTGTAGATTATTTTGGGTAGGATAGACATCTTGATGATGTTTAGTCTTCTTATTTCTGAACAGGGAATATTTTTTCATTTATTTAAGCCTTATTTGATTTTCCTTAACAGTGTTTTGTGCTTTTCTGTATATAAGTCCTTTACATCTTTAGTTAAATTGATTCCTAGGTATTTGGTTACTTTAGATACGATTGTAAATGGTATTTTTTCTTGATTTCCTCCTCAGATTGCTCATTATTGGTGTAGAGAAATGCTACTGATTTTTGAGCATTGATCTTGTAGCCTGCAACATTACTGAAGTCATTTATAAGTTCTAGAAGCTTTGTTGTAGATTTCTATGGCTTTCTATGTATAGGATCATGTTGTCTGCAAATAATGAAAGTTTTACTTCTTCTTTTCCAATCTGGATGCCTTTTATATCATTTTCTTGCTTCAGTACTTGAGCAATTACTTCTAAGGCAATGTTAAATAGGAGTAGTGATAGTGGACATCCTTGTCTTGTTCACAATCTCAGAGGGAAGGCTTTTAGAATTTCACCATTGAAGATGATGTTGGCTTTGTGTTTTTCACATATACCCTTTATCATATTCAGAAAGTTTCCTTCCATTCCTATCTTTTGCAGTGTTTTATCAGGAAAGAGTGCTGTATTTTGTTGAATGCTTTTTTTGCATCTGTAGAGATGATTGTGTGATTTTTTTCTGTCAGTTTGTTTATGTGCTGTATTACATTGATTGATTTTCTTATATTGAACCATTCTTGCATTCCCAGGATGAAACCCACTTGGTCTTGGTGTATAATCCTTTTGATATGGTTTTGAATGCAATTAGCAAGTATTTTCTTGAGGATTTTAGCATCTAGGTTCATTCAAGAAATTGGTCTGTAATTTTACTTTCTGGTGGTATCTTTGTTTGGCTTTGGTATTAAGGTAATATTGGCATCATAGAAGGAGTTAGTCAATATTCCTTCTACTTCTATTTTTTGGAAAAGCTTAAGCAGAATTGGTGGTAGCTCTTTCCAGAATGTTTGGTAGAATTCAGCTGTGAAGCCATCTGGCCCTGATCTCTTTTTAGTTGGGAGGTTTTTGATGACTGTCTATCTGTTTACTTGTAATTGGACTGTTGAGTTCATCAATTTCTTCTTTCATCAAGGTAGGCTGTTTGTGTGTTTCTAGAAACTTGTCCATTTCCTCTAAATTATCTTTCCTGCTGGCATATAATTTTTCAAAGTATCCTCTTATGATACTCTTTAGTTCTGTGGGGTCAGTAGTGATATCCCCTTGCTCAATCCTTATTTTGTTCATTTGCATCTGTTCTCTCTTTTTCTTTATTAGTCTGGCTAAGGGTTTGTCAATTTTATTGATATTCTTGAAGAACCAGCTTTTGGTTTTGTTTATTTTTTCTAGTGCTTTATTATTCTCTATTTCATTTAGTTCTGCTCTAATCTTTGTTATTTCCTTCTTTCTACTTCCTTTAGGTTTAGTTTGTTTTTTACCAATTCCTCCAAGTGTGCAATTAGGTCTTCAATTTTAGCTCTTTCTTGTTTATTAATATATGTATTTATGGCTATTTACTTCCCTCTCAGGACAGCTTTGGTTACAACACATTGTTTTTGATATGTTGTGTTGTCATTTTCATTACCTTCAAGGTACTTACTGATTTTTTTTGAGATTTCCTCCTTCACAAACTGTTTGTCTAAGAGTGTGTTGTTTAACTTCAATATGCTTGTGCCTAACCTGTTTCTCTGGTCCTTAGTGATTTCCAATTTCATTCCATTTTGATCAGAGAAATTACTTGGTACAATCTCAATCTTTCTGAATTCAATGAGAGTTGTTCTGTGGCCTAGCATGTGGTCTATCTTGGAATATGGTGGAGGTGCACTTGAGAAGAATGTAAATCCTGCTGTATTTGGGTGTATTCTGTGTATGTCTTTTAAGTCCAGGTCCTCTAATGTATTGCTGAGAGCCTTTGTTTCTTTATTGATTCTCTGTCTAGATATTCTGTCTAATGATGATAATGGTGCATTAAAGTCGGCCGGTATAATTATAGAGGCCTTTATTTCTCCTCTTCGTTTCTCCAGAGTTTGCTTCATGAATTTTGAGGCACCCCAAATAGGTGCATAAATGTTTATGAAGGTTCTCTCTTCTTGAGAGATTACCCCTTTTTCTAATATATAGTGTCCATCTTTGTCTTTTACAGTAGTTTTGCATTTAAAGTCTAAGTTGTCTGATATTAGAATTGCTACTTCTGCCATTTTTTGGCTATTGTTAGCTTGTAAAATGGTTTTGCACCCATTCACTTTCAGCATCCTTGAATCCCTGGATCCAAGGTGAGTTTCTTGTAGACCACATATAGATGGATCATATTTCCTTATCCATTCTGCCAATCTGTGTCTCTTGAGTGGTGAATTTAAGCCATAAAGATTCAATGTTATTATTCACAATGATTTTCTTACTTCAGCCATAATTTCTTTGGGTTAGTGTATGTCATATATTGCTTTGTTTCTGTTTTTGTCTTTTTAGTTGTTTTTAACCTCTCCGCTAACTCTCTCTCCCTTGATTTTTCCTTTCAACTTGTAGAACTTCATTTAATATTTCTTGAAGTACCATTTTCTTATTGACATACTCTCTTAATTTCTGTTTATCTGTGAATATTTTGAACTCTCTGTCATTTTTGATGGCCGGTTTTGTTGGATTGAGACTTCGTGGTTGGAAGTTTTTTTCTTTTAGTACTTTGACTATGTCATACCACTGTCTTCCTGCCTCAATGGTTTCAGATGAGAAATCAGCACTTAATCTTATTGTGCTTCCCTTGTATGTGGTGTTTCTCTTTTCTCTTGCTGCCTTGAGTATTTTCTTTTTGTCTTGAGCATTGGGCATTTTGACAAGTATATGTCTTTGAGTTGGCCTGTTGGGATTTATACTTGTTGGGGTGTGCTTTGCTCCCTGGATGTGCACATCCATCTCTCTCAATAAAGTTGGGAAGTTTTCATCCATTATTTCCTTCAACATTCCTTCTGTTCCCTTTTCCTTTTCTTCTCCTTCTGGGATGCCCATAATGCATATGTTTGTGTGTCTGGTGTTGTCGGTTAAATCCCTGAGGCCCTGCTGGATTTTTTCTATTTTTTTGTCTATCTGTTCTACTATCTGTTTGATTTCAGATGTATTGTCTTCCACATCACTAATTCTTTCTTCTGCCTGTTCAAATCTGCTGTTATGTGAATCCGGCATTTTTTTGATTTCTTGGATTGTGCCATTGATCACCATCATATCCATTATCTTTTTGTGTATGTTTACAATTTCTTCATATGTTTTCCCAGTTTCTTCTTTATATCCTTAATCTCTTCCTTCACTTCATTATGTTGGTTCATGATATTTGTTTGGAAAGCTTTGATTTGATTTTTGATGTTCTGCATCTCTTCCTAGTTTTTAGTTTGTTCATTGGACTGGTCCATGTCTTCCTGTTTCTCAGTGTGGTTTGTAATTTCTTTTTGCCCTCTAGTCATCATTTTATCTTTATGGGTTTATTCAGTTGATTAGCTTCTCTCTCTCCTCTAGAGTTTTATTTAGCTGTTGGTTCTGTGTGTGTGTTAAGTTTTCTCATTTCACTTTTTCTTCTTATTTTATTCCATTGCTTCTTTCTGTGATACTTTGAAGGTAAAAGATTAGTTCCAGAAGAATCAAAAGATGTGAGAAAGAAGAAGGATAATAGTAATATTGATAAAAGTTAGAAGAGGGGTCAAACAAGACTTAGTGAAATGAATATTTAACTCATGTAGTCAGTGTAGAGTAATAGGAGAAAAAGTGTAGTACCTGAAATGAACTGGGATACTAAATAGAGGAATATATATATAATGATTTAGAAGGCTAGAATGATGAAGATGGAGAGAAAGAATAAAGAAAGGGCTAAAAGGAAAATGTTAATATTAATTTGAAAAAGAATAAAACAAAATAGGTAGAATAGAAATTGACATACTTAAGTTGTGGGCTAATGAAAAAACGTGGTGTCTAAGAACCACAACCGAAAGCAGAAGGCAGAAAGATGAAGGAAGGATACAAGATAGCTTGGGATACCAAAATCAATATAGACAGAGAATGGGAAATCACTGGAGAAGAAGCGCAGCAAAGAAGAGGCAAACTAGCAGCACCTAATTTTAAAAAATGAAGGGAAAAAGAAAGGGGTTTGGAAAGAAGAAAGAAAAGCAAGAGACACCAAAATCAGAGAAAAAGCAACCACCCACACAAGCAAGCAGCCAAGCAAAACTAAGGAAGAAGTGTTCCTTCTAGTGTCCTTGCGGATTCTCTCAGCCTGCTTGTGGTCATCTTTCAATTTCCCTGCAGTGTTCTAGCTGCAGGCTTTGAGACAGATTTTAGGTATAAAACTAAATTAAAAAGAAGAATTCATTTTTAAAAGTGACTGTTTTTTTTTCTTCTGTTTTTGGTGATATAAGGACCCAAAATAAGTCCTCTGGAAGTCCACCCCCATCACTGAGGGGACCCTAAATAGGCTCATGGAAAGCATTCAAGCACTTCCCACTTTCTGGCCTTCCCAGGGGAGCTGAAACTCTGATGCTTGTCAATGCAGAGCAATGAAATTGGCTGACTCTGCCACCTCTGGAGCCAAGCCTCAGTGTCAGTGGGCTGCTAGGTAAATCAGGTTTCCTCAGCAGATTTGCCTCTCCACTCAGCCTGGTGCTTCTTCAAGCTGGCTTATCTGCTCCCCAAAGCTATGAGGGGTTCCAGGCAGCCAAACCCACAGAAGTTAAACCCCTCTCCACCTACTGTCAGAACCCTCCCTCTCTCTTGGAGAATGCTCCCTCACACCAGGAGCAGGAGTTGCGGGTGCAGGATTCCTGGCTCAAACTAGCCTCTTTCCCTGTGGGTGAGGCTCAGCCATCTGTGTTAACCACCACACACAGGGTTAAAACTCATGAATCTCTAGCAATCCCTCCATGCTGTTAATCTGCCTGCAGCTAGATGTCCCAAGCTTCTCACACTGTGTGCCCACAACACAGACCCCCGGACAAGACCCTGTCCACAATCAGCTAACCTCAGAGTGCTAGTCAGTGGGTGACCTCTTAAACTGATGCCTTCTTGCCTCTCCTCCTTGCCCATTTTTAAAATGGGTTGTTTGTCTTTTTATTTTTGAATCATAGGATTTTTTAATATATACTGCATATTAGGCTCCTATCAGATATAAGGTTGCAAGATATGTTCTCCCATTGGGTAGGCTGCTTTTTCACTTTTTTGATAATTTCTGTTGAGGTGCAAAAGTTTTTAATTTTGTGGATATCCCATTTATCTATTTTTTCTTTCACTGCTCAAGATTTGGGTGTGAAGTTCATGAAATCATTTCCTATTACAAAATCCTGTAGATGTTTCCCTACATTATCTTCCAAAGTCTTTATGTTCTTGGCTCTTAAATTTAGATATTTGATCCATCTTGAGTTGATTTTTGTATAAGGTATGAGATGGTTTTCCTCTCTCAAAGTTTTGGATATGGATATCCGGTTCTCAAAGGACTATTTTTTGAAGAGGCAATATTTTCCCATTTGAGTGGGCTTGGTGACCTATTTGAATATCAGATGACTGTATATGTTAGGATTTATATCAGAACTCTCATTTCGGTTCCATTCAACAGTATGTCTATCCTTGTGCCAATGCCATACAGTTTTGACCACTGTAGCTTTGTAGTATGTTTTAAAGTCAGATGATGTGATTCCTGTTTCCTTTTTTTTTTTCAATATCTCTTTGGCAATTCAGGGCCTCTTGCTATTCCAAATAAATTTCATAGTTAGTTTTTCCAATTCAATAAAAAATACTGTGGTGATTTTTATTGGTACTGCATTAAATCTGTAGATTTGTTTGAGTAGAATGGACATCTTAATGATGATTAGCCTTCCTATCCATGAATGGGGGATATTCTCCCATGTATTTAAGTCTTATTTGATTTCCTATAATGGTGTTGTGTAATTTTTTGCATATGTCATTTATGTCTTTAGTTAATTTTATTCCTAGGTATTTGATTCTTTTAGTTACTAATGTAAATGGTATTTTTTCTTGATTTTCTCCCTATATTGCTCTTATTGGTATAAAGAAATGCTACTGATTCTTGCACATTGATCTTATAACTTGTGACTCTACTGAACTCATTTATAAGTTCTAGAAACTCTGCTGAGGATCCCTCAGGGCTTTCTATGTTTCAGATCATGCCATCTTCAAGTAGTGAAAATTTTACTTCTTCCCTTCCAATTTGGATTATTTTATTTCTTTTTCTTGCCTCAGTGCTTGAGCAGTACTTCTAACACAATGTTAAATAGGAGAAGTGATATTGGGCTTTCTTGTCTTATTCTCAATCTTAAAGAGAAAGCTTTGAATATGATGTTAGTTGTGGGTTTTTCATATATACCTTTTATCATGTTCAGAAATTTTCTTCTATTCCTATCTTTGCAATGTTTTTATCAGGAAAATGTGCTGTATTTTGTCAGATGCTTTTTCTTCATCTATAGATATGATCATGTGATTTTTTTTATTTTTATCTGTTTATGTGGTGTATTACATTGATTGATTTTCTTATGTTGAACCATGCTTGCATACCACTGATGAAACCCACTTGATCATGGTGTATAATTCATCTGATGTGTTGTTGAATATGATCAGCAAGTATTTTACTGAGATTCTAGTGACTCAGTTCATTAGAGATTGGTCTATAGCTTTCCTTTTTTGAGGCGTTTTTGGCTTTGTTATTAAGGTAATATTGGTATCATAGAATGAGTTAGGCAATGTTACCTCCACTTTTATTTTCTGGAAGAGTTTAAGCAACATTAGTGTTATTTCTCTCTGGAATATCTTCTTTGAAGGATTTTGATGGCTAATTTGATCTCATTACTTCTGATTGGTCTGCTTGTGTGTTTCTAGGAATTAGTCCAATTCTACATTATTCATGTTGTTGGCATATGACTTTTCAAAGTGTCCTCTTATGATACTCCTTATTTCAATAGGGTCAGTGGTGATATCCACTTCCTCATGTCTTATTTTATTCATTTGCATCTTCTCTCTTTCTTTCTTTGTTAGCCTAGTTAAGGGTTTATCAATTTTATTAACTTTCTCAAAGAACCAACTTTTGGTTTTCTTTATTTTTTCTATTGCTTTCTTACTTTCAATTTCATTTAGTTCTGCTCTAATATTTGTTAAATCATTCTACTTCCTTTGGGTTTAGTTTGTTGAAATTTTTCCAATTCCTTCAGCTGTGCATTAGTTTCTTTGATTTTAGTTCTTTCATCTTTTTTAATATAGGCATTCATGGCTGTGAATTTCCCTGTCAGTACAGCCTTTGCTGAATCCCATAGATTTTGATACATTGTCTTGTCATTTTTTTTCATTTCTAGGTCCTTTCTGATTTCCTTTGCAATTTCCCAAGCAAAATCATGCTATATACAAATGATTCAAGATTTTTCTCCAAAATCTTCTTGGATAAAATCTAAAAATAACCATTGCAATTGCATCTCTTGTAGAAAAGTCCATTACTCTAAATGTAAGTGGATTCACATAAATCTTTTGTAGTTGTAGAAAACTTTGGAGTATGTAAGTTGTTGTCTAATTCATTGCTGCATATACTCACCAGAGAGTAGGGGAGCAGATGTCTTCTTGTGCCAGCATTATCTGGTGGATTAAAAGAAATGCTCCACATAGCTAAAGAGGGCATCCCTGTGCTTCCAGAAACAGGCAATGAAAACCATGGGGACTAAAGTGGTGGAAATCCTGTTGTAAGAGTTCATGAGGGTGTCCATGCAATTGGCCCCTGTAGAGACAAAAACCAAAAGGACCACTCTGATGACCAGAAGGATATTGATGAGTTTGCCCAAAAGGCTCCAGGCAGAGGCTTTCTCAAGTCCTTCCAGCTGCACCACCTGCTGCTGTAGCTCCATCATGAAGATATGGGTCTGTCATGCCTGCAGGGCCTCCTGGATGTCCCAGCACATTCACAGGGTTGAAAGGGGATTTTCTCTTCCATGCTGACTAATTCCTGCTTCAAGTTCAAGATTTCATTGTGGTGGAGCTCTGTTGAGTCATTTAATTGTTCTTCTTATCATTCACACCTGTATCTCTCCACCTATAAGGTTTGCATACTTAAGGAATTTCCCCCCTGATAATGTTCCTTGAGGGTCTCAAAGGAGTCCTCCATTTCCTGGATCTGTTGGATCTCATGTAGTAGTGCATCAATTCCTGAGCTATGTGTATCCAGGGTGTTTGTACTGAAGCTGGATGATCCTACAGTGATGCCCCCAGGGGTGTTTTTGGCTCCCACTGGGCCTGATGTGGCACTAGAACAATCTTCCTCACTTCAATATTTTGGGCTCTATGGAAAGTTTGAAATTACCTCTAAAGTCTTCCCCTTATCCTCCACTTGCCCTTACTCGAAACAGTCCTCCAGGTTAGAGATGTCTGCATTGCCAAATTTATTCTTAATCAATGAGGCAATCTCTCTGGGCTTTGAAACCACAGCCCCTGCTGCAGAATGGGTGGCCTGAGAGAAAGTGGACAATTTACACTTGACACTGCCCACCGCACATCCTTCAGACATTGGTGTGTGTTCTACCTCTTGGATCTCCTGGTGGTAGTTTTCAAGCTTCTTTTGTAGGTGGAGGTTTAGGAGGATTTCTCATTCTTCTTCTCAAAAACCTGTTTGATGCAGCCAGCCTGTTGCTTGTCTGCACTGCTGTAAAGCTTCAAATACTCGACAATGTTGTAACCCCAGGCTGTTTGCACAATTTTGATCTCTTCTCTTAGCTTTATTATCATCTGCTGCAGGTAAGCAGTAGCAAACTTTGTGCACTGAGGGTCTGGTGTTCCATCTACAGAATCCGTGTGGATGCTGCCATGGGTGCTAGAGGCCACTGTACTAGAAATGTGTGTAAAAATGTTTGCTTCCAACCACTCCATCTGCTCTGCAGTTGAAGCCTCTCCTGGTAGACATGCAGCAGCAGCACAATCTATTTCCATCACAGCTGAGCTGATAGGAGCATCTGTCCTGAATGAAGACCTGGGTTGGCCTGACTGCATCAGAGCTGCCATCTCCTGTTGATTTGAGGTCTTCTTTTTGCTATGGCTTACCCCATCTACTACACAAGCTAGTCCCTCTATTCATCTTGGGTGGCATGAGAGTCTGCTGCGGTACTCGATTTAGAGCTCTGGGGTGGGTGGAGGCACCATCAACCTCAGTACATGTGTTCTGGCTTTCCAGATGCATTTAGATTCTGGCTCTGCTTCAATTTGCTGCACATTGTGTGGAGATACTGATGACCCTTGCGCTGGTGCCAAAAGAGATGCTTAAGGACTTGGCCAACCGCATTACTGTTCTCCAAAGCCTTGTGATTCATTTTAGACAATTTTTTTTCTGAGTTTGTCTGTTTGCTGGTTCTGCATCTTGGGTTTGGGTCCTCATATAATTGTTCACTGCCAGAAGGCTCCATCAGTAGAGACATAATATGCTTATTTGCAAGCTCAAAAATTTTAAGCACATCAAATTAGGTAAACATTTGCTTCCCTACACATGCAGTTGTAAAACATAGACTTCATGCCCACCTTCATCGCTCTTCCTCAAGTATTTCTAAGGTGTACAAAGATCCTGGTAGGAGAAGCCACTGGGAGGAGATGAGCAGGTGGTGTCTCTGCCGGGGCTGTCCCTCAAGCTCAACCTGTGTTTCCTGCCCCTGCAGCTGCCACACCCTCTCTATCCTCCCAACCTCAAGCTCAAGCCCTCCCCCTGCATAGCCTCAGCCCCAGCATGGGAGCACACACCTGTGCAGGGGGAGGTAGTGTGTGCACCCCTGCTGCTGCTCATAACCTCTGCCCCTGGACAATGGTGCATGGCGAGGAGGAGGATGGCACTGCCAGTCTTCACTTTTGACAGACGAGATTGCCTCCTACTACACAGAGGAATTAATTGATTTAGAAAACTATCTCAAACTGAAGCAATTAATTTTCACCCTACAAGTAAACAATAATCTTTCACAAGTATGAATAGTAGCTAGTAGCTACTCAAAAATCCAGAGTAATCTTTATTATGAAATCTACAAATACTCATAGATTCATAACCTTCAGTTACTCATTTTCTGTGAAAAATAAAATTAAACTTAAGAATCATCTTTACCCCTGCCCATCCAATTTCTCTAAATGAATCCCTTTCTTTTTACATTCTTGGAAAAGTTGAATTATTGAATATATACTAAATCATCTTGACCAGCAACCTCTCCATTTATTTTTGATGCATCGTTCATGATTTAAGCACACTATCTTCCATCTTGAAACCCACACCACCTCTGAAACTGTTCTCCCAGCTCCTGCTCCACTATTGTCCTCTTTACAATGGAACATACAGAGCCATCTACATGTAGTTGCCATTTTCTCACATCCCCAAACCCTCTGAAATTCTAATATAACTTATGATTTCACCATAAATAAATATGATTAAGATCACCAGTGATCTCCTAAAAATTAAATCCACTGAGCCTTTTACTTGGAATTAAATTAGAATTGCACTATGAATTCTTTGGGGGAACTTTGTTTTACTATTATTATTATTATTTTTTTTAATATCTGAGGCTCTTCAAACTATTCCAGTCTCTCCTTCCGAATGTCCTTATGAAAAAATTTTAAATCAATATTATTAAAGCATCTCAAAACTAAATGTTACATAATGTCTTGGAAATCTCATTGATTTCCTTAATTCCTCTTATTTTTGCCAGAACTCTTCTGTGCTCTGTTCAAGACTGTTGTCTGGATTTTATTTCTGAGCTTTAAACTCTGCTTGTTTGTGTTACAGACCTCTAAACTGAACTATAT